>SNQJ01S0032423.1:99102-116856 GCA_010110895.2 Picea sitchensis | reverse complement strand
AGAAACTACACCTATGGAAGATCAACAAAATAAGGACTTGTTATCACAATGAATACAAGTCAAGCAATAAACATGAAAGGATGAAGTACATCAACAACTCTTGGTAACAATTCATGTGGAAGTTATTACATAATTAACAACTACAAGATAAGCCGAAATCAGAATCAATATTGAATAAACCTAGAAGAAGTGAAGACAGAAAGAAGTCGACAATCAAGAGGAAATTGGAAAAAGTCTTATGACACTTTGCAGAAAGAAATAAGGATGCAGACGGAAGCATGGACTCTGTTAGATGGAGGGAGATGACTATAGAGCATGCATTCATGCATGAAGCAAGGACTAGGAGGTAGAAAATCCTAAACAATATGATCCATTGAATATTATGAAGTATATATCCATGTTTCCATCAATGGTAGAAGCCATGAAAAACAACACATATTTAGTTTGACTTTAGAAGAAGTCTTCTTCGAAAAGAAGCCTTAAAGTATCCTTGTTTTTCCATCCACATCCATTGTCCTATGATGAAAGGAGGTAGTCGAAATCTTTAGGGCATGGAAAACTCCATGGATCCAAGAGCTGAAGAAAAACATAAAGAAGAACATGAATATTCCAAGAGAGAAAGAAAAACCAGAACAACCAGTGATTGTATCTAGAATCACAAGACTACCAGCCTAATATGAACTCACTAAAAGAAATCAAGCAGAGGAACTAAAAGTTGTGATGAAGAACAGTGTATGGAATACTTATGAATTAAATCATTGTGAGATCTATAACTAGAGGTTCTCCCAGATGGAGGGAGAAGACTGTGATGATTGTTTGTTCCAGTAAACCAGACATACCTCTACATGAACCATTATATCGTCTGCAATATCCATGGGTTGGAGTTTACATCATATGAATGAAAAGAATATTCTCCATAATAATTGAATAAAGAGTGTATGAAGAACAACCTCAAGACTTTGAGGTATACCAGAAAGAGAACCTTGTATGCAGATGAAAGAAGAAAACTTGGTGGAGAACCTCCAATTCACAGCAGAAGCATGGTGAAAAAATTTCTATAACAAAGATTACTCTGAAGTACAGGATGATGGATTGATAATCCATGACAAACTTTTATGATGGAAGAATAAATACCACTTGGATATGTTCTAGTTTGACCCTTGTCATGATGTTATGAGATAGCAGGAAACAAAAGATGAATCCAATAATAATATACTATATTGATCAGATCTATATGAAGCCTTCAAAGAAAACCACTATTCCATAAAGACTGAAGTACATTTGAGATCAAGAATTACATTCTTCGTGATGAATTCCAAAAAACAGAAGTGGTTCTCCAATATGTATCTCCATAGATGAGCAGATAAGCAAATATTTTGGTAAAGCCTTTGTCCAAAATGAAAGAGTTTGTGTACTCAAGAAATAACTGGAGCTCATGGAGATGACTTCCTTATTGAAAAGGGAAGAGATGACTCCTAGGTTGGGAGGGAGCACTGATGTGTTATTGATTTATGGACAGTCATTTTTCAATTCGAAAAATGGTCCAAGATGAGAAGCTCCTTTCCAGTTCATAAAGTGGTTTGATACTTCTGACAGACAGGCATTTTCCAGTTCAGAAAATGGTCCAGATCAAACGGTCATTTTTGTAATGAAAATGGTTTGATGGATTGTTGATGTACCATAGAAAATGATTCCCCTTGTGGATAACATGGGGAATAGTCTAGGATAGTCTCTATTATTGACGGTCACTCTCAGTAGTGGTTAAGAAGACTGGTCCACCTTGTCAGACAGTCATTCTTTCGAAGCTCACAGTTGTGAGTAGTTTAGAAGAATGGTATGTTTTGGAGCTTGGTATAGGATTGTCATTTCCTTAGGAAATGGTCCATACATTCATTCCCTAGGGAAGATTCATTCTCTCTAGGTTTCACTTTGTTTAGTGCTAGAGGAATGGCCCAGATAGGTGAATGGTATAGGTTAAACAATTAAGGACATGCATTCCCTAGGGAAGACTCATTCTCTCCATGTTTCACTTTGTTTAGTGCCGGAGGAATGGCCCATATAGGGAATGGTCTAATCTCAGAAATCAAGACAGTTATTCTTCCTTGCTTGAGAAGAATAGTCCAGATAGATCATCGTTGATGTTTTACCTTCTGAGGGAAGATGCTCTTCCAGATCTCATAGATGTGAGTGGAATAATGGACTAGATGATTCAATTTATATATCATAACAATGTTTTTTGTGTAGGTTTGATGATATCATTGTTATGGAGATTGTATGTCTCCGGAAAATAGATGTATACTACTGTAGTGGATGTGTTCCACTGATTGTGACTATATGTCACTAATCAAGTATATGTGTGCTACTTGGTGTGGTAGTGTACCACTGGATTGTAGTTGTTTACTAATATGGATAGACACATTTGTGTTCTATTGAATGAAATTGTTCTAATCACTTTGAATACTATCAGTAGTGTTGGAAATGATTATCAACTAGATGGATGATCAATGGATAGAGATTTCCCAGACAAAAAATGGTTCCAAACATTTATTATTCTAGGACATATGTCCAGATTAGAAGAATGGCTCTTGTGTCACTCTGTGGAGTGAGTGACTTATCTAGCATCATGTCTGATTACTTAGATGGAGTATGGTTTCGAGAGATGATGCAGTTGATGACACTAATAGTGATGATGGTTCTCATGATCTAGTCATGAGATAGTCTATACGACTATGTTGATTCTATCGAGTGAATGGTATGTTTGTGATCAAGACCATTACCTTCAAATACCTCCCTAGCTAGGAGGGAATGTTGATATTATGGTAGTTGTGGTAGGTATTCACCTCCACGTGTAAACCTAACAAGAATAGAATATTCCGGGAAGAAAGAAGAAACCCTAATTAGTTGGATAATAACCCTAGAAGACAAGTCGTCTCAAGAGGATAATTTGTATTAGGTTATTAGACTCCAAGAGAAGAAGTCAGATAAAGGAAATATTATATGCTAAGTAAATAGGCACCCAGAATGAGAAGTCGGCCAAGGCAATTTTCCAGTTTTAGTATAAATACAAGAGACCAGTTTTCATAATGGTAGGAATTCTCAGAATTGTAGAAGAAACACTTGTGTGCACTGGAGTTGGCCAGTTTGTGTGCAAGTTTGGAGGAGAGATGCTATTGCAACTACTGAAGCTAGCAGATTTTGGTTTTGGCTCGGAATCTCTCTTGGTTATGGTTTGGAATCTCTGATCATCTCTTGTTTGGTGCACTATCCTTTAAGAGAGGTGTGTTATCTTATTTGGCTATCTAGCCTAGGGTTTGCTTACGGAATGATTCTCTGTCAAGGTTAAGGTGCTCGGGGGTGGATTCGACCTATGGTTGGGTGACAATAGAGATATTGTTTATGGTTAAACGAGCACATCCATCATATTCTAACATCAAGTGCTAGCAGTCTCTGGTTCTCTAAAACTTCATCCTCATATTGTGCCAAGAATGTTTCCAAATCGTTTATTCTGTGGAAACTGGGTGGTTCCCTTATTTTTGTGCCTACCCATCTTACTGCGCGGTCTATTTGCACACATCTTCTCATCGACACTTCGTGTATCCTTTGTTTCAAGCTATCTAAACCGATATGTGAGTCTGTTTCACATGAAGTAATACTCCGCCAATTGAGTATCCCATATGCAGTTGGGTTTACATAATCCTCATCGTGCGCAGTTGTTCTGTACAAATGGTTGATTTCATCCAAGTCTAGGCAAGTAGGTTCTACAAACCTCTCCCCTTCTGATGGATCTAATGGTGTGATGAACCTGTATTCTCCTAAATCAAATGTCATTTTCTTGGTCTTCAAGTTGATTATGGCCAGGTTTTCAAACGCCCAATCTAGACCAAGCAACGTTGTATATGGTGTTGTGCCATCCATTATTTCAATTACTTAAAAATATGCTTTAGTGCGCACTCCATCTAGGTCTACTGTCACTCCTTTCAGTCTACCAATTGGTAGGACTCTGTGTTGGTTTGCTAGTTTCAATTGAACAGGTGAATATCCTAATCTGGGCTCTCCCATGCATTGCCATGTCTTCTTTGGTAATACATTAAATTCAGATCCTAGATACAGTATGATATCTCCCATATTGAAATCTTCGATGTTGGCATTCAGTCTGAATTCCCTATTTTCTCTTCTCCTTATATGTAGGTGATTGACTGTTTTTTGTTCTAGTTTTCCTTAAGTTTCCATGCTACATTTTTTTAGTATGCTTTGCAATATTTTCACAGATGATGGATAATTTAATACCTTTACACATGATTGAAAAAATCCTTTGATTGTACTTACTTGTCCCATATATTTCATTTTGTTGGTATGATCCAATAACAGAGTCATTTCGTATTTTGGTTCTTCCTTTCTTTGTTGCGCAGTTGAAGTTGTTGCAATGTCCTCCTTCTGAAATTCTTGTTAGACTTGCTTAAATATCTCTTTCTTGTTATGTGCATCGAACTACTTCCTTGGTTCGACGTTCTTCTTCACCCATTGATTTTGTGCTAGCTCTTGTTGAACTTTGTCATCCCCTATTTTATCTCCTCCACGGGTAACTATGTTGATGTTCCATCCTTCATCCCTTTCTTCGACTGAAATCCACTGAGTTTTTAGTTGTTTTGGTTCCTCTTTTCCTGGATCTTTACTAGTAGTGTCAGACATTCCTCTGTATCGTGGTTCGATGCACGATAATACATACAAGTCACTGGTGGAAGCAGACATTCTCTTGCATAGTGTCATGATTGTTGACAATTGTGACATACCATTGGTCCTCTACCTCGTTTGAAATCTCCTCTCCCTCATTCTCCACCTCTATAGACTGCTCTAACTCCTCTCGACACATTATACTGAGGCGCCTAATTATACTACACATTATTGTACTGAGGCTGTGATGTGTTGTATTGAAGTTGCACATTATTATATGGTTGTTGCGCAATATTATACTGTTTTTGCGCAGTATTGTATGGAGTTGGAACTAGATTAAACTGTGGTGTGGTTTTCCCCATCATCATTTCTGCCTGCACTCTATATGCATCTGATGTCCTTTCTCACATCAACTCCATAGTTCTACAATCTTTGTCATCATGGAATAGTGACTTGCAAAATTTGCAATATGAACTCTTTGGGTCTGTTTGGTATTCCTGCATCATCGTGCAGTGATAAGGATCATGACCTGATTTCTTGAAAATTTCGCTCCATAGTCCTCATGTTTGTAACGGGTTTGGCATTCTTGGTGCCATATATTGCGGGAATGTTGGACATGCGTTCTTGTGGTGTCCATTCATCCTGCATGTAGTACACCAAACAACTTCTCGTTTGTCCTTACTCTTATTATGATTTAGCTGAAATGTTAAGTTCTCTAGATCCTCCTTCAGTTCTTTAATCGCTGGATCTGTTTGTTGATATTGGTTTTCTTCCAGTTGTAGGGCTGCCTGCAGAGCCTCTGCCTACGTCTGGAAATTCTGTTGTTGCAGTGGATACTTTAAATGTGGTACGACTGAATTGACAAATAAGTGTCTATGTTGCATATCGGTCATGAGATATTTCAACTTTCCCTTCAGTCGCTTGAATCTCTAGTCAATTTCCCAAATAGATTCTCCTAGTTTATGTCGGATTTCTATCATCTCATTCATGTATTGATCCTCTGAGCTCGGATTCTAGAACTCATTTATCAGTAACTTCTTAATGTATATCAGTTTCCTTGTCATCCCAGGTGCACTATTTTCATCTAGACTCATGTACCAGTCTATTGCATGGTCTCTTAGTGTAATAACTTAATGCGGAAGTTTGGTATCTTCATCAGTGATCTATTTTTCTTCCCATATCTTTGCACAAATGAAAAAATGTTTCTTAGGGTATTTTGTTTCTTCTCCTCAAAATGATGGTAACCTGATGGTGGGAACATGTCCTACCATTCTGAATGTCGAACTACTACCTTGCACAGTGTAGATACCTAACTAGTGTTGCCTGAAATGGCTCCTTCAGTTGTTGTTCCTTGTGTATATGTACTCTGTACTGTCTGATTGCTTATGAACTTCGGTTTTCTAAATGGTGATGTTATATTTGGTGTATTAGTCGCACATGGGTTTATGGGTTCCACACTGACATTAATATGGATAGGATTGTTGCCTTCTCTTCCCATTCTTGGACCTCCCATCTTCCTCTCATGTGTTGCGTATAGGATTTCCTCAATCTGCTCCACATCTCGGAGATCCTCTACCTCTTCCTCATCACTCGCCAAGCCTTCCCTCATGGCTACAACTCTCTTCTTGGTATTCACCTTGTATTGGAAGGGTACTCCGCTACATGTCTTTCCATTTGTTTCCATGATCTGCTTGATCTAGTCGTCGTCCATCATAATTAGGTTCAAGGGCTCCTCCTTCTTTCCCTTATCATTTCCTCCTTCCATTCCTCCTCTTTCTATTAGTGCTTCTCCCCTTCCCCCATGCACACAGGGAAGTTTAGTTGTTTGAATCCATTGTCAGTACACCTTTATTATATAGAAGTATATTAATAAAAGTATACAACGATCGAATGTACCTTCCTCAAGGTCCACGTAGAAATGCTTGCTCCACTGTGTTATATGAATTCTTTGTGTCGACTGCAAGCTCTGTTATGAAACTTGCCACAATACTATCAAGCCAAAAATCTACTATGCAGGTGAATTTGTTGTTCATGTGTTGTAACTACTCGATCTGTACTGGGTTCCACTCTAACTGTCGGATCTGGTTCATTGCATTGTTATCCTTCAACCTTAGTATCCACTCCTGCAATAAGTGTGGGAAATTACAAAAAAAGACTTCATGCAAATCAGTAAACATGTATTTCTGAAGATATTCACGGGGTGTTATTATAGGGTTTCTGCTATCTTTCTGTGCAAAATCCATCACTTTGGTTCTCATCCAAGTTTCGATCTTTGCTTTTGTGGAATTCCATGGTCTCAACATTCCCTTCTAATGGCTCATTGATTTATTCTTTTCTTCACTCTTCTCTTTCTCAACATATCTCATCTACTCAATCCTCTCTTGTTCCTACCAATGGAAATGAAACCATTTGTTGGTTACTTTTCTATTATGTCTGAGTTTGTATCGAGTGACACAGGGTTCATGTCTTTCGGGTTTCCAACAAAGCCTCTAAACTATCGACCCTCCTAGTAAACCAGACGACAACACAACACACAGAATGCACTAAACAATCTCACCCGAGATAGATTTAATGGGTGGTTGCAATAATCATGTGTTTACAGCCTAGGATTGAATGTGAGATACGAGGACTGTGTATTGAAGCATTATTATAACTCGTAAACACAACATGTTGTCATTTGAAAATACATGGGAAATATAGAAACTCATTCATTAACATAACATTAACTACTGAAATATGATAAAGATATGCATCCATTCATCACATAACACAGATGTTACCATGGTTCACCCCCTCTTGGGCTATGTCCACAAAGATACGGATCATCTTCCAACGGTGTCATCAGTACACATCCGCTTGAACCCCCTCAAGTGCATGTTCTGTGTCACTGTTAGGCACCTCCTCGGATTCATTGTTTCATAAAGCAGTATTACCGTGGACCCCCTCAAAGTCCAGGCCATCACAAAAATTCCACCCCCTGGAATTTATGTCAACTCCATAGCCTACAAGGAAAAGATAACTTTTTACGGCAATTTGTCCCAGACTACGCCACTCGAGCACACAGTTTCCTTCGCTTACTATGCCACGAAATCCCATTTCACTGGGATGAACATGCCCAAAAATCATTCAACGATATTAAAATGGAAGTCTCTAATTCCCCTATAATTAGTTCACCCGACTATAATCGTGACTATATCCTCTACATCTCAGCATCAGCTATCTCAGTAGCAGGAGTTCTCATTCAAATCGGCGATGACGATTGTGATCATTTCATTTACTACATTAGTAAAAACCTCTCAGGGCCACCCTTGCAGTATAATCACGAAGAGAAACTAGCCCTTTCAGTCATCCTCATAGTCCAAAAACTACGCCATTACATTCTGCTTCGCACAACTAAAGTCATAGTAGATTCCAACCCTATGCAATACTTTCTCAGTCATCGGAAAATTAATGGCCAATTTTCCCGATGGATCGTTATCCTTCAAGAGTACGATCTTGAATTTTCAACACCCAAGAGCAAGAAATCTCTCATTCTCACTGAACTGGTCATGGCCTTCCCCTCTGATACCACCAGTGCCCTCATCAATACGGACTTCCCTGATGAACATCTCTTTTATATCACTTCAGATGGTCCTTGGTACGGCGACCTCCTCGTCTACCTCCGAACCCAAAAGTTTGGTAACCACCTCTCACGAGATGATCTTCATCGTATTTTCCACCAGGCCCCTCGCTATCTCCTCATTGGAGATATCTTATATCGACAAGGGGTCAACACCATACTTCATTGATGCTTGACTATTGATAAGGCCGATTGAGTCTTGAACGACTTCCATAGCGGCGTGTGCGGGGACCATATTTTAGGGATGTCCACTACTCAGAAAATCACCTGAGAAGATTATTTTTTGCCTACATTGTTTCACGATTACATTCATGTCGTTAAATGATGCAATAAATGTTAGATTTATGCCAACAAAGCACGAGAACCACCCACTCTTCTTCACCCAATCATTACGGCCAACCCCTTTTGTAAATGGGGCATCGACTTCATGACTTGTAATCATCCATCTAGAAATGGACACAAATACATTATTGTCATAGTCAATTACTTCACAAAGTGGGTTGAAGCCATGCCCACCTTCAACAACACTGCTGACACTGCAACGCATTTTTTCTTTAATCACATCATATCCCGCTTTGGAGTACCACTCCAACTAGTTTCCAATCATAGGAAACATTTCGAGAATGAGATTTTCGTCGAACTGTCATCATAGTTGTGATTCTCCCACGAGTTTTCCTCACCATATTACCCTCAGTCTAACGGATAGGTCGAAGAAATTAACAAGGTCCTCAATACCATGTTGCAGTGCATGGTTAACAAACATAAGACCAATTGGCATCATATGTTATTTTCCGTGCTATGGGCTTACCGTATGGCCATGAAAACAACCACTGGTTTCACACCATTTCATCTAGTCCATGGGGTTGAGGCCACTCTTCCCATCAAGTGCAAAATTCCCACCTTACGCACCGCAATTGAGCTATTACCCGACACTTCTCCAATGGAGAAGCGTTTGTTGAACTTAGAGTCCCTGGATGAAGATCGTCGATCTTCATTATAGAACAATGAGGTAGCCAAAAAAGGGTCAAGGCCACCTTTGATCGCCATGTCAACCTTCGCTCATTTCACGAAGGCGACCTTGTTCTTGCTTACGATATCGCTCAGGATACCCTTGGTCATGGAGAAATTGAGTCACTATGGCATGGCCCCTACATTATCCAACATTACCTCGCCAAAGGTGCCTACATCTTGGCTTCCCCCAAAGGCCTCTCTCTCAAAGAACCTGTCAACGGGTTATACTTAAAGAAATTTTACGCCTAAGCATAGCCACTCTACATTATGTTATTTCTTTTATAGTGTTTTTAATATTTTTTCCATCCCTCACGTCTAAACTATCATTTGTGTTATTGACAAATGATTCCTCCACCAGCCTACCACATTGGTTATGGTGACGGCACCAGCCATTAGACACGAAATCTCGCTTCGGCATCTTGGGTTCTCTATTCCCCCTCACATAAACTGCTTCACTCTAGCGGCATATGTTTGGTTTCGGCAACCAACAACCAAGCCGAGTGCATTTTCGTCATTCTCCTCCTCGTCGATGCTCGTCATCATTGTATTCATCACCTTAGAGTCTTTCTTGACTCCCAACTAGTTGTCCTCCAGCTCAACAATATGTAACCGTGTCCGTGATCCTTGCCTCTTTCGCAAATACCTACAAGTTAGACTTTTATCTCGACATTATGATTTCATTACATTTACACATATTCCAAGACAATTGAATCAAATTACAGATAACCTAGCTAACATTATACTCGATTGGCATATATCACATCAATATATCTCTACACACACATAAACCATCAAGATACTTTCACAGCATATATAGATTAGACATCATCAACACATTAAAAAACACATGTAAACATCACAAAGACCCCAAAATGTATACTCATATATATATATATATATATAAATCAGTCAACAGTGCCATCAAAATGTTTACATACACATAAAATACATCGTATACAAAATCTGTAGGCCAATGAAGCACCTCGGTACAAAACTGGTGCCACTAAACCAAAATGGGCTCACCAGCCTATATACAAAAATACAAACATACATAGAGAGACACTCAAGGTACCTCTAGAGCACCACCTCCTACCCCTCCCTCAGGCAGTGGTGCCCCACCCACTATTGGTCCCTCCAGACCTGGAGGTAACCGCCCAGTCATCGTAGCACAAGCTACTGCTACTCGCCGCACCATGATCCACCACGTCAGCGACACTCCCACACACTGCTCCAGGATGCCCTCATCATGGATGCACAAACACATGCCCTCAAGCACTCCCTGTAGCACCACCTCCAAGCAGTGGAAAATATCCTCAAAATCTCCCCCGGCCTCCACCGGAGGAGCATGTGATGGCCCAGCCCCAGGGTCATCAAAATGACGTCTTCTTGCCACTCTCTCTTCACCAACTAGTCTCACCTCAACGTCCTCTCGTTGGTGTCTCTCTCCTACCCACAACTCTCCCTGCAGCGGTCTCACTGGCCCCTAACGAGCCAACGCTCTCATCAACTCAACCTCATGCCCACGAGGTCCCACATCTGCACATACAAACAACCAAAAGATAGTATCAACATCTATACATAATACACATGTCATGCTATCTCAAAAATCAACATATCAAAATCCCAAACATACCTTGGTGGTTTAACACCTCCCCTGGAGGTAACACCATATCTAGATCATAACGAAAATCAACCCCACAGTATGGATATTGTAGTATGATCTGCAGCATCTGCCGCCACACCTGTGCAGCCTCGGCCATGAAAAAATGACCACCCTCACCACCACCATGGAGAATCAAAATCATCGACCACCGCCTTAGTCATGGCTCTTGCGCACCAGGTGTGCCCAATAAAACTTTAGGGTGCAACATCGACACCCTCTCCAAAAACTAGGCCACCAATATGGACCCAAAGGAAAAGTCCTTTAGTCTGCAGTCTGACATCTTTCCATCTGCCCTACGATCTTGGCATGTAGCATCAAGCCCCAGGAAAACTGATCTCATGCCAGTGCCCTTCGCATAATCCTCAGCTGACCACCACTTATCCGTTGAGTCACGAGGGACCCATATACCCTCACAATCATCGTTGCTACACAACGATGAACTAAATCATCTATCACCCCGATACTCACTACGGAGCCTGACATGAAGTTCTCCCTCGAACAATACCTCCGACCCAAGGTAGCTAACTATACATCCCAAGGTAACACAAGCTCCGCTGGTAGGGGCGTTCCCCAAAAAGGGAGCCCAGTCAAAAAGTACACATCCTCCACTGCAGTGAAGGCTAGATTCTCTCCTCGTAGCATAAAATAATGCAGATCTGGACTCCACATCCAGATAAAAAACTGCAGAAGATACTCCTGAGCCTGTATCAATGGGCACTAGAAGAACTTCAGCATCCCACAGGCTACCAAAGTGGCACGAACCCCCGGCTCCTCAATAGCCACGGCATCCCTCAGCTGTGACCAGTCTTGCTCTCGCCAGTGGACTAGCATCGTGTAAATGATCACCTACAACCACATATTACAGTCCTAGATCAACCATCTTGACCATCAAAACACATTAAAATCTCCAAAAAAGATAAGTTTTGCACCCATCAGCCTTGCCCCCAAGGTGCAACTGTTTAACCCACAGGTGCACACACATGCGCGCCTATTCATCCCATAGGTGTGCATACATGCACGCATGTCTTCCATTCAGGGGCGTCTCCATGCACCCCTATCATGAACATAGGCGCGCATCATAGCGCGCCTGTCCACTACAAATTCGCGCACCCACACGTAGTTTTGTAGCAAACAGGCATGCCTTTGTCCCCCCTATGGGTGCACCCATGTGCAGATATCTGGATAACAGTCACACCCCCGTGCATGCATATTTCCGAATCACCGCCACACTAGGGGGGCCACACCCATGAAAACCATTGTATGGTCCTCCGTACAGGCCCTGCCCACAAATTGAAAACCTACTTCTATGCAGGATGATAAGACTACTAATCTGAAGCTTGCTAGTCCTAAATCGGCTGCCTCATTCTCCTGAAATCTCCAAATATGCTCTGAATACCTCTCGTCCAGTCACTCTGACAACAAGTACAAATGAGGCAGCAATGTGGGCCCTACAGCTATATATAGGCCTTTCCGCCAAACTTCCAAACACCATTCTGGGAGCTCCAGGTGTCCATTTTTTGATCCGTCTTTAGCCACGGGATCATCATCCTGTTATCTACATTAAGACAGTCCCTGGGCCATTTTTTATCGTTAGCCCTCGGGGTGCCATTTTTTCATACCCCGTCCAAGTACGCATGCTCATGTTCAAAATTATCAAATAAATGCTTGTATGTTCGATTCTCTTTAGATATTGTTCACGTCGAGTATTTGGTTTTCATGTGTGAAGGTACTTGGTCATCATACATCTGCGCAACCCCTTCAGGTATATAATCAACATTGGCATGTAATCATTCCCTCTAAATCTCAATTGCATCTCCAGTCACACCCTCTGAAATTTGCCTTTAGGATCCCCATCTCCAGCTCTGCAGTACCGGCACCTCCATTGCATTTTGGATACTATCACCCGGTAACACTCTCCCCCACATGAGTTGTCCCATTCATATCACCCTTTGGCACTTTGACACTCATGTTATTTTTTCAACCCTTTAGGGATGGGAGTCCTGATAGTCTTACATCATGTCATGAATCAGCCACATACTCCTTCTCCTCATTTTTCTAGCTTTCCCAATGGACTCCCAGGTTATCTCTTCAAGGTTCTATTTTGACTGCACCTCCACAGTATCATTAACCCTCCATTTCATCCACAATCAATTTGCCCCTCCCCAAATTTCCCTCCATACCATCTACCTCATACAGAAACCCACCCATGGGGCCCCCAACCTCCACCAGTTCTCCAAGAACATTTCTCCCTCACCGGCTCAACCATATTACATTGGGGCACCTGTTTCTGTATTTGTACACTCATCCCAAATTATTCTTTATAAATTGTAAAAAGCCTTTGTTTCCAGCATTTACATATCTTTTTGTCGTCACCTTTGGCGACCTTCTTCCTTTTTCTTTTTTTTTGGAAAACGCAACCCATGTCGCCCTTGGTTGGGGCACTCCTTATCATCTACTCTTGTTGACATCGTCTATATACTCCAAGTATCCCATAGGCCACTTACCTCTGCTCTCTGAGTTTGTCCACTATGTCCCACCTCTGGCACAACTTATCCCACGTCTTGTTTTCCCCCTGACACTCGACCTAGTTGAACGGTTGTGGCCACTTATACTTCACATATACCCCCAACCAAGGGCATTATTGAGTCTTCATACATCTTGATTTCATCCATATACCTCCTTAGTTCCTAATCTCACCTAGTAGATTTCACGAAGCTCTTTTCTTCTTAGAGTCGCATCCCCCTTTTGTCGACATTAGCATAGTTTCCAAAAGGGAGAAAGTATCTTGAATCTCATTACCTTTCCAATGAGAGGTCTCAGACAACACAAGGAGAAACATAATTTCTTCCTACTATCGTTGAACCCTGTAACATTCGACTTCAACACTTTCTCATGCTATGGTGGATCTTACTTTGCGACTATTGCAGTTATTTCTTATATTTCCAGAAGACCTTTGAAATTGGTTGGGCTATCAATGCCTACAAAATCCATGATACTGCTTATAGGTGTCATTGCCTACTGTTAAGAGTATGTTCCTCCTCATAATTGTCTTATTCCTTTATCACAACCACCCCCGAGAGCGTTGCAGCTGTCTACATCAACACACCATTTCAGTTACTGTACAACACCATTCTTTTTTGAGTTACCTGACACGAGCATGGGGCATGCCCACCTTGTTTGTACACAATTTATTTTTTACACACCTTATGGAAGGTTGGGTCCTATAGGTTCCCTTCTCCCTCCAACGGGTCACTCTTGATACTCTCACTATCGCTCTCTCTTACAAAAACACTCTCAGTAGAAGAAACATTGATGAATTTTGGCTATACATATGCTCCTAACTTCATCCAACAGGGGGCATCTGTTATCACTGAAATTTCATCCACAAATGGTTACAGGAATCCAACATTGTCAAACAGTTATGAGGTCACCCATGGACTAAAATTACCAGAAAATCATTTCCAAAAGGTCCAAAACTATACAACCAGTGATAAAATTAAAGTGTGCTATGACTACACAGGGTGTGCACGCGCATGCGCTATCTAGAAACATAGGAAAAACACACATGTGCAAGATGTGTGACTGTGGTTGCTAAAATCCATGCACATATGAGAACAATGCATTGATGAGATTGGTCAGCCTCCCACCCACTTCTGGTTTAGCTTCCAAGTTGATTTGACACCCAAATCTCGGTTGAATCCGACTGGGTGGCTTGTCAAAGACCTAAAAATGCCCTAAATAGCCTCTTTTCACACTATAAGTTGGTTGCACAATACCTCAAAGTGGTGCTATAAAACAAAGCCATGGGTGCACTTCATTTTCAAGGAATTCATTTGCAAGGTTATGTTGTTGATATTCTCTTGGGGAATCCTCTTCTCTCATCAAGAGTATACTAGCATCATTACATTTTGCAATCCATCTCACCTCTTGAGTGGATTAGCTTGGGATTCATTCACCATTTCATTCAAAGTTGTAAGAAAAGCTTAGTTGTGGGGGTCCAAGAGCCCTCCCTTGGAGGAAGAAGGGACCCAAAGTCCTCTTTCTTCTTGGTGTTTTCTTTCACTAATATAATCCTTGCCATTGGTGACATGAGTCTTGTTGGTTTTTTGTTCTTATGTCCTTATGCTCAATAGTTTAGTTGTTCTTTTATTTCTTAGTTTAATTCTTAGCTTGTTCTTTTATGTTTCTTTCTCTAAACCTTTTCCTTTATAGTTGTCTTGCTTAGCTAACCCAACTAAGCTTGTAAGCACCTTTGTTTTGCTCATTTAGGTGACAAAAGAGGCACAACAGATTGGCGACTCCACTGGGGAAAGGTATCATTTTCCTACCCCATTTGGGTTTTTCTAGCTCTTCTTTTGGTTTATTTAACCTGCAGGTACCTTAACCGGCCCAAGCAGACCTGCAAAGCATCCAATTCAAAGATGAATTGAGAGAATTCCTTCCGGAATTTTCTTCACGATCGTGTGTCAGTTGTGCATAGATTTATTGGCCCACAGTCGTGCATCATGCGCACGTGTGCCAAATTTACTGTGTTTTTCTATGCACTTGCGCCTAAAAGACTATTTCGGTTTGCGCACAAGTGCTCAGTGCGCCTCTGTCTACTCTGAGAACCGTGCACCTATGCAGAAAAATACACATTGTAAGCTTGATTGTGATTTGGGGAAGGCCCCTAGCCTTCTTAAAAAATGATTCCATGCATGTTGTAATATGCACCACACTTAGTTCCCTCTTCATATAAAGGGATTAGTCAAAACACATAGGCACTTAGGGGGTTCAAAATCATTATTTCCTCTTTTTCTTTCATTTTTCCACATGGATGGCTTGCTTTGACTAAAAAGTATAAGTTGGAATCATTTGTAATCAGACAAAACTTACATTGGGACCAGAAGTTGGATAGCAATCGTTTAGTATGCTCTTCTCTCACGCTTCAAAGCGACCTTGATAATTAGAAAAAGGTTGTAGGACAATTTCATCTCCCTTAAAAAGACTAAAACCTTTAGGAGAGGACAATAGCCCCCCGGGGACTCCTCTTAGTTTATTTTTCAAACACATCTCAAGATTGTAATGGGCCAATACATGCCCACATGCTACAAAGATAGGATAGTGTTGAAATTTACTTTCTTAGATTAAATCACTAGGGAAGTTTAAAGGTTTTGTAATGGGCCCATACATGCCCACATGATCACAATATAGGATAGTTTCAAACATTTCTTAGATTAAATCGCAATAGGGAGTTAAAGGAATAGTAAAGGACCCACATGTCCATATGCTAGCTTCCTAGGGACTTTTGAATTACGCAAGGTTGTACCAAAGGCATTTAGTTAATTAGGTAATCAACACTTGTAAGGACCAAGCAAAGTCCACATGCAGCAAGGTGACACCTAATTCATTAAAACATTGGCACGCTTTTCACTCATTCACACACAAAAGTCACTTATCACTCACATAGTTTTCCTCTCGAAACATGGTGGTCAAAGTAAGTTTCCTCCAAAGGGATTCTGAAACACCCCACCCTTTTCTTGACGAAACTATCCACTCCCATTTAATTTCAACCAGATTGGCTCACATCCCCAATCTCTCAAACAACCACATCTAAAAAAATTCTAAAAACTCACTAAGTTTTCCTCCCTAGGAGGTACCAAAAGAAATTTTTTAGTCTAGGTAGGATTTCGGGGATAGGCATCCAAATAACTCCCCATTATCCGGTTCTCACATTGTCAAAACAATAGAAGTTGTCAAATAGGGAACTTTAAATCCTCCAAGTCAAGTGTTCCTAACACCATAAAGCAGGGAAATACTCGTGAAGGGTTGAAGGCCGAGGTCCAGTTGTTCTGTGCATCCCCCCTTGAGGCACCCACCTCTTGGACGGGATCATCCCGTGACCCATTTCTTAGGCCGAAAATCTAAATGATGCACTTTGAGCGAGGTACCTAATGACCAAATTTTAAGATATCTACCCAGGTAGCAATTGTGGGCCGCAATTGCACCTTGATCGGATTTTGTGTGGCTATTGGGAAATATTGCCAGCTCTTTCGGGATATGCCCCCTTTACCCCTCATTATAACTGATTACTTCATCCTTCACTAGTTTCTCTTCCGGTAACTTCAGACCCCACTATTGAGTACTATTGGAAGGTCCAGGGCTATTTGAGAGGAAGGGTGTTACATATTTTAGGACATGAGCATTTGTTTTCTTTGATCCCCCATGCAAACAAAACCCACTTATCCACATATATGCCTCTTTTTCAAAACACTTTATGTATGATGCATCTCTGACTACATTTTGATTCGGATGTATATATTGTGTAAAGTTCAAAAATTGCAACAAAAGGCTCTTGTTTATTTATTACTCTCACCACAATTCACACACATCCACTCAGCTAGTCGGACATCATAGGGGACCCACAGAACCCCCGATGTTCCAGACGCTTGCTAAACCTCCCTACTATTCTAGGGGGAGTTACTCATCTTGCCAACTCATTGGCACCACCTTCACACACTCCAGTGAGTGCCACTAATTAGGATCAGCTTTGCTTGGTTCCACCTTACTTGGGTCTAATTCCCAAGGTCCATAGTCCACTCGCTCTCCTTTACACGGAAGCGGGGGGCCAACTTCCTCTCAAGGGGGAAGTACCAACCCACCTAGCTCCCCTCAAGGGCCAGGTTCACAAACCACTCACACCATGGCTGGAACTAATCCTCCGCCACCACTACAGATGTCATATTTAGCCTCTCTTAACATACTAGATCTAAGAAAACTCACAAATGATGCTATATTGCATGACCCCACA
>SNQJ01S0032423.1:74078-99052 GCA_010110895.2 Picea sitchensis | reverse complement strand
CTCAAGGGCCAGGTTCACAAACCACTCACACCATGGCTGGAACTAATCCTCCGCCACCACTACAGATGTCATATTTAGCCTCTCTTAACATACTAGATCTAAGAAAACTCACAAATGATGCTATATTGCATGACCCCACATGGAACGCAATGCCTACCAAACTACCTTCAGACATCCCCAAGTTTGAAGGAAAGGCAGGGGATGACCCTGCCAACCATGTCATGACTTTCCACTTATGGTGCTCTTCCAATATCATTATGGATGATTCCATCTGACTACGATTATTTTAATGCACACTCACTGGCCCATCAACCAAATGGTATGTAGATGAAAAATCGGGGTCCCATGTGACTTTCGAGTCCTTGGCCAAGGCATTTTTTACCTTCTTCCAATTACCAATCCGCCATGGAAATGGTCTTGAACTACTCTCTAATTTTAAACAAAACTCAGCTACACATATCGTTGATCACATTCACGAGTGGCGTCGATGACGTAGTTTGTGCAAAGCAGAAACCACCAAACAATAGTGTCTTTACTAGTTTCTCATTTCACTTGTCTCTCTCCTTGGTAAAGATGTGGCTTCCACCTTCCCTCAATCGAAAGAAGAAGCCATCAGTAAGGCTCAGCAATATGACCTCATCTATTCACAATCAAGGTACTTATACACAGTACTTCCTGACCTCTCAAAACCCGTGCCATTCAGCCAAGACAAACCCAGGATGTCTCACTCAGCAGATGGATTGATTGTTAATACCATGCACCGCAGCCCACAACCCCAACAACAACCGATGTATGGCACACCTCAATATCCACTGGCATACGGGGGAACCTCTTATTACCCTCCACCCCCTTATCAACAACCATACCCTGTTGCTATTCCTCCACCCATCAGTGGGCCACCGCCGACACCCACAATACACCCACCTATCCAAACAAGTTTTGGTACTCCCTCTACCTCAGCTTATACTCTAAGTACTAGCAAAAGTTCCATGCCTTCCTATGTACCTTACGGATCACAACTCCCATAGAATCTGTACTTTCCATTTCATGGTCCTCCACCACCCATGGCCCCACCATAAGGACACCCTCATGCTGGGGTGAATTTTGTTTAACCCTCTCCCATTCAGCAATATCAAAATTTCAAACAGCTGAATATGGAAAATCCGACCCATCCGTCGAATAATGCCAAAAAGAAAGGAAAAAATAGGAACAATAGCAACTCAGGTCAAGGTGGGAATCACCCCCAACAGAACCAACCTACTGGGGGCAACCAGAATCAAGGGAATCAGAACCCCTAGGGGGGTAATAACAACAAGCTTCAAGGGAGAAAAAACAATAATATTAGGACCACCTTCCCTTATGCCCTTTGCAGTGAGTTCAGTAATTATACTCATCATTGCCCCAAAATTGCTAATTTTAAACAGATGAAAGACTCAGGAAGTGTACCACATCCTCCAGCACCACCTTCTCTTTAGTAGGCCCCACAACAATATGTGCAAAAACCACCCCCAACCGTGCTGCAAAACCCCATTCCACACCAGGGTGTGATAAACACCCAACAAGATATGCAACCTACCCCACCACAGTTGGGACAGTATCCCAATCCAAACAATCATACAGGTCATACTATCCTACTCACTAGTGAGGAAGAAATCCTTCTGCAAACACGTAGTTGTCAATACCGTACACCCGCTAAGTCTCCTCCCATTGCCCCAAAAACAATCCCAACACCAACGGGACCCTCGTTGGTGATTACTCTCCCTAACGCAAAAACACCTCTTTGCATCCCTCGTATCCCATTGCGCAGGAATGTCCACAACCCACAGGCTAGGGCGGCTCATAATTATAGTTTGGTCGATGACTTAGCACAATCCTCGGCTGCCATGTCAGTCTTAGAAGTCCTTCAAACTTGTCCCACTCAGTGGAAATCATTACTTTCCGCCTTGGGGGAAATCGAAACTGCAAATACTCAACTCATCACATTTGATCTCGACAGAGGAGAACCTCGCCTTCCCGCTCTAATCGCTTTTCAAATCCCAGTGAAAAGTCAGAACATTACAGTTCATCGGTGCATCATCAATGAAGATGCATCCACATGCATTATGTCCAAGTTTGTATGGCAGAAACTTGGTTCCCCCGAACTCATACCATCTGCCATTACCTTAAGAGATTATGAGGGATGACCATCTTCTCCTAAAGGGATCTTCCAAAATTTCCCTATAGAACTCGGGGGCAAGACCATTCTCATCGACATTGAAGTTATCGATGCCCAACTAGATTATAATGTCTTGTTCGGTCGTAGCTACATGTATGCTATGAAGGTAGTTGCCTCTTCCGTCTTTCGATCCATGATGTTCCCCCATAATGGGAAGATCATTACCATTGACCAAGTTTCACATTATGAGCCCAACCCTTCTACCAACATCGATAACATTCTCCCTCTCATCCACAGTAATCATGAAGCATACCCACTCATCGAAATGGGTCCTGGGATTTTCAAAAACCCATCATTGTTAGGAACTTACCATGGTGCACCACCGCTCCTTCATCCTTCCAATCAGGTATTCGTTGTATCATCCAAAAGAACTGACATGGAGGATACCCTTCCTCTTAAGGAGGCTTCTATCATATCTGACGTCCCACTAGTCGCAGAACTCCTCCCTCATGAGCCTCTTGTTAACTCGTCGACTCCACCAGTTCACAATTTCACCTCTCCCCAAGGCCATATCCCAGTTTGGGAGACAGTTCCCCAAGCCATTACTCAAATCCCCTTCTTTCACCCTCCACCAAGTGTACAATCTTTCCAAGTAGCCACAATGATTACTCTCCCTAATATGGTGTTGGAAATTCCAGTTTGGTATTTACATCCACCAGAGATGGTTCCTCAACCATCCCTTCCCCCCCAAATGGAAGGAATCCCAATGAGGATTCCCATACTCACTCCCACCATACCCTCTACACCCCCACTCACTAACCTCCCTGCCACAGCTGGGAGTAGGCAAAAGAAGAAGGATCCCATAGCTCCACTCTCCCCACGCGTCCAACCTCCTTGCATGCTATGTGAGAAAGATGGACACCCAACCAACAAATTCCCATCTCTACTCGAGTTACATAACCTAATTCCACTCAATCAAACACCATTACCGCTTGCCACTGTAGCAAGTATTGCCACTACCTCCCCTAACTCAAGTAGCAAAGGACTGCGAACCAAATTTGCTTGCACTATATGTTCAGAATATGGCCATTATACACAATATTTCCCAACACTACCTCACTTCCAGTAGACATTAGTCGTAGTACGCCAAAGCTTCCAGAATGAACCCAATCTAGCTACATCATCCCTACCAAACATCACTAACATCCATTATGTCACAACTTTAGTCAATGAACGTATGAGATGCCCTTTCTCTCTATGTGAATCCTTAGATCATTTTACATGCCAATGTCCTATGATCATTGAATACAGGCAATGCCAATTGATCCTGATTCAAACCCCTGTGCCCCATACAGAATCGATGGTTGACCTTACCTCATCACTAGAGATTCTTCATATCATTTCTCCTGAACCAGAGGCACTCCCTATTCCTTCATGGTTCTTGGATGACTTATCTGAGGATTTACCCCCAAATCCCCCCAATTCTCCCGCTCATTTACCTATGAAAATTTTACATCCAACTACCACTGGTAGTCCTCAGTACCTCGATATTTGGTTTATGATGAGTGAACCATCGCAATCTCATTGTGTTGTTCCCCCTGCTTCTTCATCACTAGAGGACAACCATATGGTGATAGTCATCGATATCACTCTTTACGATCCCTTGTATTCCTACCAATTCCACTGTGACGAGGGCATACTCGAAGAGTTAAACACCCCTGACTACCCATGGGATGTGATACACCACAGAGCACTCTTCTTTCCACAGGAAGCCTCCATGCCTCCTAACCAACACCCCATATATGCAGTCAAAACCAAGGATTCTATCCCATCAGGGCATATCGACTGGTTCAACCACCCCATTCCTACCCCTGATGCTTTTGAAGAAGGCAACATGGCCAACATTTCCCTGACCATCAAAATCGATATGTCCATCATAAATGGAATCGTCGAGGAAATTACCATTGGCACAACATGCACTTTTGAAGAAATCACCGCCTATAAAGCCCTTTTCCAAGAATATCGGGATATTTTCACCTGGTCATACACAGAAATGCCTGGCCTTGATCCCTCTATTGTCGAACATCGCATAGACACCTGGCCTGATATCACACTGGTTCACCAAAAAATATGACCACTACACCCATCCAAAGTAGCATCCATTAAGGATGAGATTGACAAATTACGAGCAGCAGGCTTCATCTACCCCATCGCTTATACCTCATGGGTTTCCAAACCTGTACCCGTTAACAAAAAATAGGGCATTATCTGTGTATGCATGGAATTTCGTGATCTCAATCACGCCTATCCCAAAGACAACTTTCCAAATCCTTTCATTGATCAAATTATCGACGACTGTGCTAACCACGAGACTCTGTCCTTCATTGAAGGTTTCTCTAGTTATAATCAAATCCAAATCCATCTAGCCGATCAATACAAAATTGCATTCACCACCCCTTGGGGTACTTTTGCATATCATGTCATGCCTTTTGGCCTAAAGAATGCTTGCACAACTTTCCAACAGGCTATGACATACATTTTTCATGATCTAGCTCATATCATTCTCGCATACTTGGATGAATTCACAGCTCGATCCAAAAAATGCACCCAACATATAGATGATTTACGAATCATCTTCCAACAGTGTCGTCAGTACAACATCTCCTTGAACCCCCTCAAGTGCGTGTTCTTCATCACTGTTGGGTGCCTCCTCAGATTCATCGTTTCCCAAAGGGGTATTATCGTGGACCCCCTCAAAGTCCAGGCCATCGCAAAAATTCTACCCCCCCGGAATTTACGTCAACTCCAGAGCCTACAAGGAAAACCTAACTTTTTACGGTGATTTGTCCCAGACTATGCCACTCGAGCACACGGTTTCCTTCACTTACTATGCCACGACATCCCATTTCACTGGGATGAACATGCCCAAAAAGCGTTCGACGATCTTAAAATGGCACTCTCCAATGCCCCTTTAATTAGTTCACCTGACTATAATCGCGACTATATCCTCTATATCTCAGCATCAATTGTCTCAGTAGCAGGAGTTCTCGTTCAAATCGGTGATGATGATCATGAGCATGTCATTTACTACATTAGTAAAAACCTCTCAAGGCCACCCTTGAAGTATAATCATGAAGAGAAACTAGCCCTTGCAGTCATCCTCGTAGGCTAGAAACTACGCCATTACATTCTGCTTCGCATGACTAAAGTCATAGAATATTCCAACCCTATGCAATAATTGCTCAATTGTCGGCAAATTAATGGCAAATTTTCCCGATGGATCATTATCCTTCAAGAGTATGATCTTGAATTTTCAACACCCAAGAGCAAGAAAGCTCTCATCCTCGCCGAACTGGTCATGGCCTTTCCCACTGACACCACCAGTGCCCCCGTCAATACCGACTTCCCCGATGAACATCTCTTTTATATCACTTCGGATGATCCTTGGTACGGCGACCTCCTCGTCTACCTCCGAACCCAAAAGTTCAGTAACCACCTCTCACAAGATGATTGCCGTCGTATTCGCCACCAGGCCCCCCACTATCTCCTCATTGGAGATATCTTATATCGGCAAGGGGTCGACACCGTACTTCATCGATGATTGACTATTGACGAGGTCGATCGAGTCTTGAATGACAGCCATAGAAGTGCATGCGGGGGCCATCTTTCATGGATTTCCACTGCTCAGAAAATCATCCGAGCGGGTTATTTTTGGCCTACAATGTTTCACGATTGCATTCATGTCATGAAACGATGTGATAAATGTCAGCTTTATGCCAACAAAGCATGAGCACCACCCGTTCTTCTTCACCCAGTCATTATGGACGACCCCTTTTGTAAATGGGGCATCGACTTCATGACTTGTAATCCCCCATCTAGCAATGGACACAAATACTTTGTTGTCACAGTCGATTAATTCACAAAGTGGGTTGAAGCCATGCCCACCTTCAATAACACCGCTGACACTGCAGTGCATTTTTTCTTTAATCGCGTCATATCCTGCTTTGGAGTACCACTCCAACTAGTTTCTGATCACGAGAAACATTTCGAGAATGAGATTTTCGTCAAACTCTCATCACGATTTGGATTCTCCCACGAGTTTGCCTCACCATATTACCGTCAGTCTAATGGAAAGGTCGAAGCAGTTAACAAGGTCCTCAAGACCATGTTGCAACGCACGGTTAACAAACATAAGACCAATTGGCATCATATGTTATTTTTCACGCTATGGGCTTACCGTATGGCGGTGAAAACATCCACTAGTTTTACACCATTTCATATATTCCAAGGGGTTGAGGCCACTCTTCCCATCGAGTGTGAAATTCCCACCTTACGCACCGCAATTGAGCTATTACCCGACACTGCTCCAATGGAGCAGTGTTTTCTAAACTTAGAGTCCCTGGATGAAGATCGTCGATCTTCATTATAGAACAATGAGGCAGCCAAAAAATGGCCAAATGCCACCTTTGATCACCATGTCAACCTTCGCTCATTTCATGAAGGCGACCTCATCCTTTCTTACGATATCGCCCACAATACCCTTAGTCATGGAAAATTCGAGTCACTATGGCATGGCCCCTGCATTATCCAACATTGCCTCACCAAATGTGCCTACATCTTGGCTTCCCCAGAAGGTCTCTCTCTCAAAGAACCCGTCAATGGGTTATACTTAAATAAATTTTACGCCTAAGCGTAGCCACTCTACATTAGGTTATTTCTTTTATAGTTTTTTTAATCTTTTTTCCATCCCTCACGTCTAAAATATCATTTTTGTTATTGACAAATGATTCCTCCACCAGCCTACCACATCGATTACGCCGAAGGCGCCAGCCATTCGACACAAAATCTCGCTTCGACAGCTTGGGTTCTCTATTCCCCCTCACATGAACTGCTTCACTCTAGCGGCATATGTTTGGGTTCAGCAACCAACAACCAAGCCAAGTACACTGTCGTCATTGGCCTCCTCGTCGATGCCCGTCATCATCGTATTCATCACCTTAGCGTCTTTCTTGACTCCCAACTAGTTGTCCTCCAGCTCAACAATGTGTAACCGTGTCCGTGATCCTTGCCTCTTTCGCAAATACCTGCAAGTTAGACTTTTATCTTGACATTTTGATTTAATTACATTGACACATATTCCAAGACAATTGAATCAAATTACAGACAAAATAGCTAACATTATACTCGATTGGCACATATCACATCAAGATATCTCTACACACACATAAACCATCAAGAGCGTGTCACAGCATATATAGATTAGACACCATCAACACATTANATTACTCTCACCACAATTCGCACACATCCACTCAGCTAGTTGGACATCATAGGGGACCCACAGAACCCCCGATGTTCGAGACGCTTTCTAAACCTCCCTCCTATTCTAGGGGGAGTTACTCATCTTGTCAACTCATTGGCACCACCTTCACACACTCCAGTGAGTGCCACTAATTAGGATCATCTTTGCTTGGTTCCAACTTACTTGGGTATAATTCCCAAGGTCCACAGTCCACTCGCTCTCCTTTACACAAAAGCGGGGGGCCAACTTCCTCTCAAGGGGGAAGTACCAACCCACCTAGTCCCCCTCAAGGGCCAGGTTCACAAACCACTCACACCATGGCTGGAACTAATCCTCCGCCACCACTACAGATGTCATATTTAGCCTCTCTTAACATACTAGATCTAAGAAAACTCACAAATGATGCTATATTGCATGACCCCACATGGCCCGCAATGCCTACCAAACTACCTTCAGACATCCCCAAGTTTGAAGGAAAGGTAGGGGATGACCCTGCCAACCATGTCATGACTTTCCACTTATGGTTCTCTTCCAATAGCATTATGGATGATTCCATCCGACCACGATTATTTCAATGCACACTCACTGGCCCATCAGCCAAATGGTATGTAGACGAAAAATCGGGGTCCCATGCGACTTTCGAGTCCTTGGCCAAGGCATTTTTTACCTTCTTCCAATTACCAATCCGCCATGGCAATGGTCTTGAACTACTCTCTAATTTCAAACAAACCTCAGCTACACATATCGTTGATCACATTCACGAGTGGCGTCGATGACGTAGTTTGTGCAAAGCAGAAACCAACAAACAACAGTGTCTTGACTAGTTTCTCATTTCACTTGTCTCTCTCCTTGGTAAAGATGTGGCTTCCACCTTCCCTCAATCGGAAGAAGAATCCATCAGTAAGGCTCAACAATATGACCTCATCTATTCACAATCAAGGTACTTATACACACTACTTCCTGACCTCTCAAAACCCGTGCCATTCAGCCAAGACAAACCCAGGATGTCTCACTCAGCAGATGGATTGATTGGTAATACCATGCACCACAGCCCACAACCCCAACAACAACCAATGTATGGAACACCTCAATATCCACTGGCATACGGGGGAACCTCTTATTACCCTCCACCCCCTTATCAACAACCATACCCTGTTGCTATTCCTCCACCCATCAGTGCGCCACCGCCGGCACCCACAATACACCCACCTATCCAAACAAGTTTTGGTACTCCCTCTACCTCAGCTTATACTCTAAGTACTAGTGAAAGTGCCATGCCTTCCTATGTACCTTACGGATCACAACTCCCATAGAATCTGTACTTTCCATTTCATGGTCCTCCACCACCCATGGCCCCACCACAAGGACACCCTCATGCTGGGGTGAATTTTGTTCAACCCTCTCCCATTCAGCAATATCAAAATTTCAAACAGCTGAATATGGAAAATCTGACCCATCCGTCGAATAATGCCAAAAAGAAAGGAAAAAATAGGAACAATAGCAACTCAGGTCAAGGCGGGAATCACCCCCAACAGAACCAACCTACTGGGGGAAACCAGAATCAAGGGAATCAGAACCCCTAGGGGGGTAATAACAACAAACGTCAAGGGAGAAAAAACAATAATATTAGGAACACCTTCCCTTATGCCCTTTGCAGTGAGTTCAGTCATTATACTCATCATTTCCCCAAAATTGTTGATTTTAAACGGATGAAAGACTCAGGAAGTGTACCACATCCTCCAACACCACCTGCTCTTTAGCAAGCCCCACAACAATATGTGCAAAAACCACCCCCAACCGTGCTGCAAAACCCCATTCCACACCAGGGTGTGATAAACACCCAACATGATATGCATCCTACCCCACCACAGTTGGGACAGTATCCCAATCCAAACAATCCTACAGATCATACTATCCTACTCACTAGTGAGGAAGAAATCCTTCTGCAAACACATAGTTGTCAATACTGTACACCCGCTAAGTCTCCTCCCATTGCCCCAGAAACAATCCCAGCACCAACGGGACCCCCGTTGGTGATTACTCTCCCTAACGCAAAAACACCTCTTTGCATCCCTTGTATCCCATTGCGCAGGAATGTCCACAACCCACAGGCTAGGGCGGCTCATAATTATAGTTTTGTCGATGACTTAGCACAATCCTCGGCTGCCATGTCAGTCTTAGAAGTCCTTCAAACTTGTCCCACTCAGTGGAAATCATTACTTTCCGCCTTGGGGGAAATCGAAACTACAAATACTCAACTCATCACATTTGATCTCGACAGAGGAGAACCTCTCCTTCCCGCTCTAATCACTTTTCAAATCCCAGTGAAAATTCAGAACATTATAGTTCATCGGTGCATCATCAATGAAGATGCATCCACATGCATTATGTCCAAGTCTGTATGGCAGAAACTTGGTTCCCTAGAACTCATACCATCTGCCATTACCTTAAGATCTTATGAGGGACGACCATCTTCTCCTAAAGGGCTCTTCCAAAATGTCCTTATATAACTCGGGGGCAAGACCATTCTCATCGACATTGAAGTTATCGATGCCCCACTAGATTATAATATCTTGTTCGGTCGTAGCTACATGTACACTATGAAGGAATTTGCCTCTTCCGTATTTCGATCCATGATGTTCCCCCATAATGGGAAGATCATTACCATTGACCAAGTTTCACATTATGAGCCCAACCCTTCTACCAACATCGATAACATTCTCCCTCTCATCCACACTAATCATGAAGCATACCCACTCATCGAAATGGGTCCTGGGATTTTCAAAAACCCATCATTGTTAGGAACTTACCATGGTGCACCACCGCTCCTTCATCCTTCCAATCAGGTATGCGTTGTATCATCCAAAGGAACTGACATGGAGGATACCCTTCCTCTCAAGGAGGCTTCTATCATATCTGACGTCCCACTAGTCGCAGAGCTCCTCCCTCATGAGCCTCTTGCGAACTCGTAGACTCCACCAGTTCACAATTTCACCTCTCCCCAAGGCCATATCCCAGTTTGGGAGACAGTTCCCCAAGACAATACTCAAATCCCCTTCTTTCACCCTCCACCAAGTGTACAAGCTTTCCAAGTAGCCACAATGCTTACTCTCCCTAATATGGTGTTGGAAATTCCAGTTTGGTATTTACATCCAACAGAGATGGTTCCTCAACCATCCCTTCCCCCCCAAATGAAAGGAATCCCAATGAGGATTCCCATACTCACTCCCACCATACCCTCTACACCCCCACTCACTAACCTCCCTGCCACAGCTGGGAGCAGGCGAAAGAAGAAGGATCCCACAGCTCCACTCTCCCCACGCGTCCAACCTCCTTTCATGCTATGTGAGAAAGATGGACACCCAAACAACAAATTCCCATCTCTACTCGAGTTACGTAACCTAATTCCACTCAATCAAACACCATTACCACTTGCCACTGTAGAAAGTATTGCCGCTACCTCCCCTAACTCAAGTAGAAAAGGGTTGCGAACCAAATTTGCTTGCACTATATGTTCAGAATATGGCCATTATACACACCATTGCCCAACACTACCTCACTTCCAGTAGACATTAGTCGTAGTACGCCAAAGCTTCCAGAATGAACCCAATCTAGCTACATCATCCCTACCAAACATCACTGACATCCATTATGTCACAACTTTAGTCAATGAACGTATGAGATGCCCTTTCTCTCTATGTGAATCCTTAGATCATTTTACATACCAATGTCCTATGATCATTGAATACAGGCAATGTCAATCGATCCTGATTCAAACCCCTGCGCCCCCTACAGAATCGATGGTTGACCTTACCTCATCACTAGAAATTCTTCATATCATTTCTCCTGAACCAGAGGCACTCCCTATTCCTTCATGGTTCTTGGATGACTTATCCGAGGATTTACCCCCAAATCCCCCCAATTCTCCCGCTCATTTACCTATGAAAATTTTACATCCAACTACCATTGGTACTCCTCAGTACCTCGATATTTGGTTTATGATGAGTGAACCATCCCAATATCATTGCGTTGTTCCCCCTGCTTCTTCATCACTAAAGGACAACCATATCGTGATAGTCACCGATATCACTCTTTACGATCCCTTGTATTCCCGCCAATTCCACTATGACGAGGGCATACTCGAAGAGTTAAACACCCCCGACTACCCATGGGATGTGTTACACCACAAAGCACTCTTCTTTCCACAGGAAGCCTCCATGCCTCCTAACCAACACCCCATATACACAATCGAAACCAAGGATTTTATCCCATCAGGGCATATCGACTGGTTCAACCATTCCATTCCTGCCCCTGATGCTTTTGAAGAAGGCAACATGGCCAACATTTCCCTGACCATCAAAATCTATATGTCCATCATAAATGGAATCGTCGAGGAAATTACCATTGGTGCAGCATGCACTTTTGAAGAAATCACCGCCTATAAATCCCTTTTCCAAGAATATCAGGATATTTTCACCTGGTCATACACAGAAATGCCTGGCCTTGATCCCTCTATTGTCGAACATCGCATAGACACCTGGCCTGATATCACACCGGTTCACTAAAAAATACGACCACTACACCCATCCAAAGTAGCGTCCATTAAGGCTGAGATTGACAAATTACGAGAAACAAGATTCATCTACCCCATCTCTTATACCTCATGGGTTTCCAAACCTGTACCCGTTAACAAAAAACAGGGCATTATCTGTGTATGCATGGAATTTTGTCATCTCAATCACACCTATCCCAAAGACAACTTTCCAACGCCTTTCATCGATCAAATTATCGACGACTGTGTTGACCACGAGGCTCTGTCCTTCATGGAAGGTTTCTCTGGTTATAATCAAATCCAAATCCATCAAGCCGATCAATACAAAACCGCATTCACCACCCCTTGGGGTACTTTTGCATATCGTGTCATGCCTTTTGGCCTAAAGAATACTTGCACAACTTTCCAACAGGCTATGACATACATTTTTCACAATCTAGCTCATATCATTCTCGCATACTTGGATGAACTCACAGCTCGATCCAAAAAATGCACCCAACATATAGATGATTTACGAATCATCTTCCAATGATGTCGTCAGTACAACATGTGCTTGAACCCCCTCAAGTGCGTGTTCTGCATCACTGTCAGGTGCCTCCTCAGATTCATCATTTCCCAAAGGGGTATTACCATGGACCCCCTCAAAGTCCAGGCCATCGCAAAAATTCCACCCCCCCGGAATTTACGTCAACTCCAGAGCCTACAAGGAAAACCTAACTTTTTACGACGATTTGTCCCAGACTATGCCACTCGAGCACATGGTTTCCTTCACTTACTATTCCACGACATCCCATTTCACTGGGATGAACATGCCCAAAAAGTGTTCGACGATTTTAAAATGGCACTCTCTAACGCCCCTTTAATTAGTTCACCCGACTATAATCGCGACTATATCCTCTATATCTCAGCATCAATTGTCTCAGTAGCAGGAGTTCTTGTTCAAATCGGTGATGATGATCATGAGCATTTCATTTACTACATTAGTAAAAACCTCTCAAGGCCACCCTTGAAGTATAATCATGAAGAGAAACTAGCCCTTGCAGTCATCCTCGTAGTCTAGAAACTACGCCATTACATTCTGCTTCGCACGACTAAAGTCATAGCAGATTCCAACCCTATGCAATACTTGCTCAATTGTCGGAAAATTAATGGCAAATTTTCCCGATGGATCATTATCCTTCAAGAGTATGATCTTGAATTTTCAACACCCAAGAGAAAGAAAGCTCTCGTCCTCACCGAACTGGTCATGGCCTTCCCCACTGACACCACCAGTGCCCCCATCAATACCAACTTCCCCGATGAACATCTCTTTTATATCACTTTGGATGATCCTTGGTACGGCGACCTCCTCGTCTACCTCCGAACCCAAAATTTCAGTAACCACCTCTCACAAGATGATTTTCGTCATATTCTCCACCAGGCCCCCCGCTATCTCCTCATTGGAGATATCTTATATCGGCGATGGGTCGACACCGTACTTCATCGATGATTGACTATTGACGAGGTCGATCGAGTCTTGAATGACTGCCATAGAAGTGCGTGCGGGGGCCATCTTTCATGGATGTCCACTGCTCAGAAAATCATCCAAGTAGGTTATTTTTGGCCTACATTGTTTCACGATTGCATTCATGTCGTGAAACGATGCGATAAATGTCAGCTTTATGCCAACAAAGCATGAGCACCACCCGCTCTTCTTCACCCAGTCATTATGGATGACCCCTTTTGTAAATGCGGCATCGACTTCATGACTTGTAATCCCCCATATAGCAATGGACACAAATACTTTGTTGTCACAGTTGATTAATTCACAAAGTGGGTTGAAGCCATGCCCACCTTCAATAACACCGCTGACACTGCAGTGCATTTTTTCTTTAATCACGTCATATCCTGCTTTGGAGTACCACTCCAACTAGTTTCTGATCATGAGAAACATTTCGAGAATGATATTTTCATCAAACTCTCATCACGATTGGGATTCTCCCACGAGTTTGCCTCACCATATTACCGTCAGTCTAATGGACAGGTCAAAGCAGTTAACAAGGTCCTCAAGACCATGTTGCAGCGCACGGTTAACAAACATAAGACCAATTGGCATCATATGTTATTTTTCACGCTATGGGCTTACCGTATGGCGGTGAAAACAACCACTGGTTTTACACCATTTCATATATTCCAAGGGGTTGAGGCCACTCTTCCCATCGAGTGCGAAATTCCCACCTTACACACCGCAATTGAGCTATTACCCGACACTGCTACAATGGAGCAGCGTTTTCTAAACTTAGATTCCCTAGATGAAGATCGTCGATATTCATTATAGAACAATGAGGCAGCCAAAAAATGGTCAAATGCCACCTTTGATCTCCATGTCAACCTTCGCTCATTTCATGAAGGCGACCTCATCCTTGCTTACAATATCGCTCATGATACCCTTAGTCATGGAAAATTCGAGTCACTATGGCATGGCCCCTGCATTATCCAACATTGCCTCACCAAATGTGCCTACATCTTGGCTTCCCCAGAAGGCCTCTCTCTCAAAGAACCCATCAATGGGTTATACTTAAATAAATTTTACGCCTAAGCGTAGCCACTCTACATTAGGTTATTTCTTTTATAGTGTTTTTAATCTTTTCTCCATCCCTCACGTCTAAACTATCATTTTTGTTATTGACAAATGCTTCCTCCACTGGCCTACCAAATCGGTTACGTCGACGGCGCCAGCCATTGGACACAAAATCTCACTTCGACAGCTTGGGTTCTCTATTCCCCCTCACATGAACTGCTTCACTCTAGCGGCATATGTTTGGGTTCAGCAACCAACAACCAAGCTGAGTACACTGTCGTCATTGGCCTCCTCATCGATGCCCGTCATCATCGTATTCATCACCTTAGCGTCTTTCTTGACTCCCAACTAGTTGTCCTCCAGCTCAACAATGTGTAACTGTGTCCGTGATCCTTGCCTCTTTCGCAAATACCTGCAAGTTATACTTTTATCTCGACATTTTGATTTAATTACATTGACACATATTCCAAGACAATTGAATCAAATTACAGAAAACCTAGCTAACATTATACTCGATTGGAACATATCACATAAATATATCTCTACACACACATAAACCATCAAGAGTGTGTCACAACATATATAGATTAGACATCATCAACACATTTAAAAACACATGTAAACACTACAAAGACCCCAAAATGTATACTCATATATATATATATATATATATATATAAATCGATCAATAGTGCCATCAAAATGTTTACATACACATAAAATACTTCATATACAAAATCTGCAAGCCAATGAAGCACCTCGGTACAAAACTGGTGCCACTACACCAAAATGGGCTCACCAGCCTATCTACAAAAATACAAACATACATAGAGAGACACTCAAGGTGCCTCTAGAGCACCACCTCCTACCCCTCCCTCAGGAAGTGGTGCCCCACCCACTATCGATCCCTCCGGACCTGGAGGTAACCGCCTGATCATTGCAGCACCTGCTACTACTGCTCGCCACACCACGGTCCGCCATGTCAATAGCACTCCCACACACTGCTCTAGGATGCCCTCATCCTGGATGTGTGACCACATTCCCTCAGGCACTCCCTATAGCACCGCCTCCAAGCGGCAACGAATATCCTCAAAATCTCCCCCGGCCTCCGCTGAAGGAGAATGTTATGGCTCGACCCCAGGGTCATCAAAACGGCGCCTCCTCGTTGCTCTCTCGTCACCAGCTGGTATTGCCTCAACGTCCTCGCGCCGACATCTCTCTCCTGCCCGCGGCTCTCCCTGTGGAAATCTCACTGGCCCCCGACGAGCCGGTGCTCTCATCAACTCAACCTCACACCCATGAGGTCCCACATCTACACATACAAACAACCAAACGATAGTATCAAAATCTATACATAATACACATGTCATGTTATCTCAAAAATCAACATATCAAAATCATAAACATATCTCGGTGGTCGAACACCTCCCCTGGAGGTAACACCATATCCAGATCGCCCCGAAAGTCAACCCCACAGTATGGATACTGCAGTATGATCTGTGGCATCTGCCACCACACCTGTGTAGCCTCAGCCGTGAAAAAATGACCACCCTCACCACCACCATGGAGAATCAAAATCTCTGACCACCACCTCAGTCACAGCTCTCAAGCACTAGGTGCGCCCAATAAAACTCTAGGGAACAACATCAACACCCTCTCCAAAAACTAGGCCACCAAGATGGACCCAAAGGAAAAGTCCCCTGAGTCCGCAGTCTGACATCTATTCAAATGTCCTACCATCTTGGCATGTAACATCAATCCCCAGGAAAAATGCTCTCCTGCCAGTGCCCTCCCCATAATCCTCAGTTGATTACCACTAATCCGCTAAGTCGTGAGGGACCCATATATCCTCACAATCATCACTGCTACATAGCAATGAACTAAAGCATCCATCACCCCGATACTCACTACGGAGCCTGACATGAAATTCTCCCTCGAACAATACCTCCAGCCCAATGTAGCTAACTACACGTCCTCAGGTAACATAGGCTCCGCTAGTAGGGGCGTTCCCCGAAAAGGGAGCCCAGTCAAAAAGTACACATCCTCCACCGCAATGAAGGCTAGCTTCTCTCCCCGCATCATAAAAGAATGCAGATCCGAACTCCACATCCAGATCAAAAACTGCAGAAGATACTCCTAAGCCCGTATCAACAGGCACTCGAAGAACTTCAGCAGCCCACAGGATGCCAAAGTGGCACGAACCCCCAGCTCCTCAATAGCCATGGCATCCCTCAGCTGTGACCAGTCCCGCTCTTGCCAGTGGACCGGAATCGTGCAAATGATTGCCTACAACCACATAATATAGTCCTAGATAAGCCATCTTGACCATCAAAACACATTAAAATCTCCAAAAAAGATAAGTTTTTCACCCATCATCCTTGCCCCCAAGGCGCGGTTGTTTAACCCATAGGCGTGCACACATGCACACATGTTCATCCCACAGGCACCCATACATGCACGCCTATTCATCCCACAGGCACCCATACATGCACGCCTATTCATCCCACAGGTACGCATACGTGCATGCATGTCTGCCATTCAGGGGTGCCTCCATACGCCCCTGTTACAAACACAGGCATGCATCACAGCGCGCTTGTCCACTACAATGTCGCACACCCATGCGCAGCTGTGTAGCAAACATGCATGCGTACCATGCGTTCCTTTGTCCCCCCTACGGGCGCACCCATGCATGGATATCCGGATAACAGGTGCGCCCCCATGCGCGCATATTTCTGGATCGCCTGCGCACTGGTGGGGCCACACACATAAAAACCCCTGTACGACTCTCCATACAGGCCCTTCCCACAAATTGAAAACCTACTTCTATGCAGAATGATAAGACTACTAACCTGAAGCTCGATGGTCCTGAATCAACTACCCCGTTCTCCCGGAATCTCCAAATCTCCTCTGAATACCTCTCGTCCAGTCACTCTGACAGCAAGTACAAATGAGGTGGCAATGTGGGCCCTACATCTATATATAGGCCTTTTCACCAAACTTCCAAACACCATTCTGGGAGCTCCGGGTGTCCGTTTTTCGATCCATCTTCAGCCATGGGATCAACATCCCGTCATCTACATCAAGACAGTCCCCGGGCCATTTTTTATCCTTAGCCCTCGGGGTGCCATTTTTTCATACCCCGTCTAGGTATGCATGCTCATGTACAAAATTATCAAATAAATGCTTGTATGTTCGATTCTCTTCAGATATTGTTCACGTCAGGTATTTGGTTTTCATGTGTGCAAGTACTTGGTCATCATACATCCGCACAACCCCTTCAGGTATATAATCAACGTTGGCATGTAATCATTCCCTCTGAATCTCAATTGCATCTCCAGTCACACCCTTTGAAATTTTCCTTTAGGATCCCCATCTCCGGCTCTGCAGTACCGGCACCTTCATTTCATTTTGGGTACTTTCACCTGGTAGCACTCTCCCCCACATTAGTTGTCCCATTCATAGCACCTTTTGGCACTTTGACACTCATGTTGTTTTTTCAACCCTTTAGGGATGGGAGTCCCGATAGTCTTACATAATGTCGTGAATCAGCCATATATTCCTTCTCCTCATTTTTCTAGCTTTCCCAATGGACTCTGAGGTTATCTCTTCAAGGTTCTATTTTGACTACGCCTCTGTAGTATCATTAACCCTCCATTTCATCCACAATCAGTTTTCCCCTCTGCAAATTTCCCTCCATACCATCTACCCCATATAGAAACCCACCCATGGGGCCCCCAACCTCCACCAGTTCTCCAAGAACATTGCGCCCTCACTGGCTCAACCATATTACATTAGGTCACCCGTTTCTGTATTTGTACACTCATCCCAAATTATTCTTTATAAATTGTAAAAAGCCTTTCTTTCCAACATTTACATATCTTTTTGTCGTCACCTTTGGAAACCTTCTTCTTTTTTTTGTTTTTTTGGCAAATGCAACCCATGTCGCCCTTGGTTGGGGCACTCCTTATCATCTACTCTTGTTGACATCGTCCATATACTCTGAGTATCCCATAGGCCACTTACCTCTGCTCTCTAAGTTTTTCCACTATGTCCCGCCTCTGGCACAACTTATCCCACATATTGTTGTCCCCCTGACACTAGACCTAGTTGAATGGTTGTGGCCATTTATACTTCGCATATACCCCCAACCAAGGGCAATCTTGAGTCTTCATACATCTTGATTTCGTCCATGTACATCCTCAGTTCCTAATCTCACCTAGTAGATTTCACGAAGCCCTTTTCTTCTTGGAGTCGCGTCCCCCTTTTGTCGACATCAGCATAGTTTCCAGAAGCGCGAAAGTATCTTGACTCTCATTACCTTTCCAATGAGAGGTCTCGGACAACATAGATAGAAGCACAATTGCTCCCTGTTGTCATTGACCCTCGTAACATTTGACTTCAACACTTTCTCATGTTACGGTGGGTCTTACTTTGTGACTATTGTAGTTATTTCTTATATTTTCCGAAGATCTTTGAACTTGGTTGGGCTATCAATGCCTACAAAATCCATGATACTGCTTACAAGTGCCATTGCCTATTGTTAAGAGTATGTTACTCCTCAGAATTGTCTTTTTCCTTTATCACGACCGCCCCCGAGGGCACTACAGTTGTCTACATCAACACACCATTTCAGTTACTATACAACACCATTATTTTTTGAGTTACCTGACACGAGCATGGGGCATGCCCACCTCGTTTGTACACAATTTATTTTTTACACACCTTATGGAAGGTTGGGTCCTACAGGTTCCCTTCTCCCTCCAATGGGTCACTCTTGATACTCTCACTATCACTCTCTCTTACAACGACACTCTTAGTAGAAGAAACATTGATGAATTTCGGCTATACGTATGCTCCTAACCTCATCCATCATGGGGCATCCCTTATCACTGAAATTTCATCCGCAAATGGTTACAGGAATCCAGCATCGTCAAACAGTTATGAGGTCACCCATGGACCAAAATTACCACAAAATCATTTCCAAAAGGTCCAAAACTATACACCTAGTGATAAAATTAATGTGCACTATGACTACACAGGGCGCGCACACACATGCGTTATCCAGAAACGCAGGAAAAACACACATGCGTACAATGCACAACTATGGTCACTAAAAGCCACGCACATCTGAGAACGGCGCATTTATGAGATTGGTCGGCCTCCCACCCACTTCTGGTTCAACTTCCAAGTTGATTTGACACCCAAATCTCGACTGAATCCGACTGGGTGGCTTGTCAAAGACCTAAAAATGCCCTAAATAGCCTCTTTTCACACTATAAGTTGGTTGCACAATACCTCAAAGTGGTGCTATAAAACAAAGCCATGGGTGCACTTCATTTTCAAGGAATTAATTTGCAAGGTTACGTTGTTGCTGTTCTCTTAGGGAATCCTCTTCTCTCATCAAGAGTATACTAGCATCATTACATTGGGAAATCCATCTCACCTCTTTTTGTGGTGGGAAATCCCCCTACGGACTAGAAAATAGGGTTATATTATGCATGCAGATATGACCAAAATAAACCTACTTTCTACCTTCATCCCCAGACCTAGTCCCCATTTCTTTTTAGCAAATACATGGTTAGACCAACATACCTCGTTCTGGATGTTCGATGTCAATCCTTCTTCATGCTTGATCGCTTGTTGGTAGCTCTCCTCCCAAGGCTGACCTGCATACAAAACAAGAAACAAACTACACATGCATTTTACCTATAGACTAATGGGTTAGAGATTCAAACATATATTTACTGAACTATGAAGACCTCATATAGTGGGACGGGAAAAGAATTTCTTTAGTATTAACTTTAATGAATCAACTTACAATGTCGAGACCGGCCACTGCTCCGCGAATCTTGATCCTAGGATCCTCTTCAAATGTCCTCCAACTTCTTTGATTTGTATCTCTCTTTGCACAAGGATGGCTAAAGGGTTGGGACAATGGGAATGTGCAATTGGGCAGAGTTTCTTTACTCTTATTCTCCTCCTCCAAATCGGACCCCTAACCCTTCTTTTATGGGCTAGAAGAAGCTAGGTATTTGGACGAACCTTTTGCCATGCATGGTCGGGAGTTTCAGTTAACTCACCCAAAGCTGTGTGTTCTATCGGCAACTTTCCTTTTTTTCGTGCTTTTGTCATTCCACATGGGTTGTTTGAGGTCATCTAGCATGTACACACGTGCAGTAATGGAGTAGGGTGTGTGGGACCTTATAAAAGAGGTTTTTTAAAGAGTTGTTTAGTAGCTCTTTGGCAAAGAAGGGATCTAAGATGGCCTGATTCCAGGTAAGCATGTATGGTGCAAATTAGGGTTATAACAGATGCCCACTAATGTGTGAGGTTAGAAGAGCATCTAATGGTCGAAATACATTACCAATCTTTACTGATGTGCCGAACAAGTGAGCCCAGGGACCATGAACCGGGAGGTGTCGTCTACAAAATAACAAATGTCTCACCGAGGCAGGCATACCCATGCTCAGGATAAAATAGAATCATGGCTACCAATCAAATACACTATAGATCCATGTCAAATAACTATATAAAGTGTAGCCGCGAACAATACACAGTGGGGCTACTTCTCGAAATCAAAAAGATGTACATATAGAGTATCTATCTTCTAGAAGTTGATACGGCCTGATGGCTGGAGATGAGGTCTTCAGAGCTCGAGCAACAACTTCAAAATCTTCAAACTCAAAGGTAGGAGTGTAATATGAGTGTACGAATTCACTACCCAGAGGTCTTCGATGGCTTGTCAGTCATGGACTAGATAATCTTGATGATCAGACTGAAGGCTTCATTGATTTCGAACAAGGACTTGATTGGACATTCAGGATGGTCGGGTATGAGGGAAAGAGAAAAATTGCAGAGGGGCCGACTCAGGCTTGGTAGAAACTTCCCTTGGACAACAACACGACAAATGATGAGACTTAGGCAGCATGGCATTAATCATAAGTTTACAAAGAAGGAGGCAACGCAAACTCTCCATATTTTTGGAAGAATAACCAAACGGAGGAGGACACAACTCTATGTAGAGATAACAGCTTCCTAAGGTCGTACTACATCCCATAGTTTGACGAACAAACGGACATATTTGCTTTATCCAAGGGCGACTCATTATGCTGCCAATAAAGAAAATACTTTTCCTTTCCTCTTATTGGGGTATATTTGATTTTTTTTGTCTTTTTCAATGATTTTGGAAAACGAATAAAGGAATGTTACATTACAATGGAGGAACGAGTGCTACAAACATACAAGTTCAAGGTGCAAGGACAAGACTGATGTTTAGAATAATGATACTCAGGAAAAATTCTCTAGGGGCCAAGGGTGTTAAGATGCAAAAGAAAAGTGCTACAAGGATGGCATATAAGGTATGCAAATGCGATTAACAAAACACACAATGGTAACGTCCTTCGATGTAAGTTTAATGAGCCCAGAGAAGGTAAGCTCGGTGGTTTTTCATATTTAGAGTCTAAAAAAACATAAAAGGAGACTCCATTAGGGTACCTTTTTCGAAGGTAGTCTAGTCGGTTCGAAAAAGGGGTAAACTAGCACCGACAAGACATCTATTCAAAACCATTTTAACGAGTGTGATAAGGACAAGATCACTCGGCCATTTTTTCATTTTTAAGGAATCTAAAAAAATCTTAACTATGGACTCCATCAGGAATGTTCTTCTGGACCAATTTAATGAGTGTGAAAGAATAAGGTCACTTGACGATCTTTTCAATTTTAGGGAGTCTGAAAAGTGCTTAACTATGGACTCTGAGGGGGTTCCTTTTTCGTAAGTTTAGTCCCTCAAGCCTGAAAAAGGGATAAAATTATACCTGACGGTACTCTTCTAGAGAACTGAAGTTCCATAGAGTATACCTTTGTTCGTACAGTTGACCGTTCGAACCGAAAAAGGGGTAAACTATCGTCAGACATACATGACTTCAAATTTCAGTTTAACGAGCGTGAAAGGCATAATTGCATAATTGCAGTCTCGCTGGATGTTGCTTTTGGATCTCAAAGGGAGCTTGAAAAACAACAAAGTTATCTCATGATCGACTCTTTATGGGTCGATGCCTGACATCTCCTCGGGGGAGTAGTATGCTCTGATGAAAACATTGTCTATGACGCCAGGGGTTCTGGAGATATTGATAGGTATCATTTCAGTAATGGTTTCCATATTACCCTCAGCATAGATCTCGTGTGTAGATAATGGATTAATAGGACAACACCTATCTCCAGTCATAGTCAAGGTGAATTCTCCAGCCTCGATTCTGCTTAACTCTAGGAGGAAGTATGATCTGTGATGAAGATCATCCCAGGGTTTGTCTGAACTAGTCATTACTTCAATTACTGCTTCATCAGAGGGAAATACTAAGTCTAATGAATCAGTGTGAGCAATAGAACCCTGGGCCCAAATAGGCTCTAGAAGTGGATCGAACTTTTGTGCAGGAGTTGGATCAGTGTTAGCTGAAGCTTGCTGGACTAAAGAGTATGCTACTTCAGCTGCGAACAAGGGAATGGACATGCCCAGGTGCCTTGTCCCATCCATCATGGCCGATGGGGAAGGAAGTATCCACGGATCATCAAAGTAAGTCATGCAGAATGACGAAACTTGAAAAATATCAACCTTATGGTGATTAGATATAAACTTGATATCGCCTTGAGGGGGAGGGTAATCGAACATACCCATCAAATATGGGCACAAACCAACCTCTATGTTTATGACACCTGGTTGAGTATTATAGATCATTGGAACCATGGATGCCCCCAATGAAGGGTTAGGTCTGGAGAAAGACAATTGATCGATGGTCACTATCCGACCCTCGTGTGGAAACAACAAGACCCAGAAAACTGTAGCAACCATAGCTTGCATGGAATAAGTCCAACTCCTTCATAACAAGAGGTTATAGTCGAGGGGAGCATCGACTACCTCTACCTTGACACACATGGTCTTCCCTCCTAACTACACGGGGAAAGAGGAAATGATACCATGTGGTCAGAATGAACGATCATCAAAAGAAGTGAGGAGAGTAGGTGATGGAGAAAAAATGGGTTGGCCAACGGCCTTCCAACATGCCAATGACATAACACATGTCGAAGCTCCCTCATTGACCACTGTGCGGAAGATATTCCAAGTAAAAAATTTCGTGGGATAAGCCACTACTATCTAAAATGCTACGTGGTAAGGCAGACGAGGTTTTAGGTCAGTTGTATCCAACATGATTATACCTGGATTACAAGTATCAGTAGATCCTAAAGCGGTTAACAAGTCTTTCCTCTGGGAAGGGAAACTTTGGAGGACCTCCAAAGTGGACATCGCACAAGGGATTTGTGATAAATCTTCCACCCCAGAATAGTTCTGGGCAGCCCTTGCATTGGGGTTGTGAGAATATTTTTTAAATGCGCCTTTGGGGATGCATGTCATTGTTTCACCCAATGTCTTCTCAATCTATAGAGGAAGATATGGGAGTTCGACTTCTTTTCCCTTCTCAGAATTTCTTGGTTTACTATAGTCATGCGCTCTAGTCAATATAAAAGCATCACCCTTCACCATATATACATTCGCGGATGTGGGGTTGTTCGAAGACGGAGAGGGTCCTTGGCTACCCCCTTCCATTCTTGTAGAGGCTTGAGTTAGATTTTTCCCATGTTGAAATGGATTGGTTAACATAGTAGGTTGTTCCTGTGTCACAAAATTTTGGGCCTCTGCAAGTCGGGGACAAAGGTGAGTCAGGTGGTCCTCCGTGCACAAGTTGCATGGATACCTCGCCTTTTGTTTCTCAGTATTTCCCCCACCAGCATTATCGGTGGGTTTATTATCCCCCTTACCCTTCTTTCATTGTTTTTTCTTTCCTTCAGGCTGTTGGGTGGCCTTTGGATTAGTCGATTGCACTGTGCGTACATCCGATGTTTTGGTAGGGGGAGAAGCCAAAGTAGTAGTTTGGCTGGCTGCTGTATGTTGTATAGACAATTGTTGTAACTAATTCGTTAGTTGCTTAGTAGGATTTGTTTGTGCTGAACCAACAATACCATCAGCATGTGGTCCATCTCTCTGTCTGGTTTTATCAACTATTGAGAGTGGTGCATATGGCAAGATCTCGTATAATAAACTGGACTAAGAATATATTAGCACAAGTTCTTGAGCTCTCATGATGGTGTCTTCTTCAGAAAATACTCTCGACGTCGTGATGTCTTTGGACAACTGTGGGACCAAAGATTTAAGAAACCACTTGAGAAAGAATGCTGGTGGGAATGGTACCTTGATTAAACTCTTTCTGCATCTCCATTCTTGACTGTGATCAGAGATATGGTCCTCTTTTGTTTGTGATAAATTGGCTAGCAATTCGGTGCCAGCGTCGTATCTCACAGGTAACTGGAAATGGTTAAGGAAATCCATCGCCAGTTCACTGAAGGAAGAGTATCTT
>SNQJ01S0032423.1:59394-74028 GCA_010110895.2 Picea sitchensis | reverse complement strand
CAAATGATGAGACTTAGGCAGCATGGCATTAATCATAAGTTTACAAAGTAGGAGGCAATGCAAACTCTCCATATTTTTGGAAGAATAACCAAACAGAGGAGGACACAACTCTATGTAGAGATAACAGCTTCCTAAGGTCGTACTACATCCCATAGTTTGACGAACAAACGGACAGATGTGCTTTATCCAAGGGCGACTCATTATGTTGTCAATAAAGAAAATACTTTTCCTTTCCTCTTTTTGGGGTATATTTGATTTTTTTTGTCTTTTTCAATGATTTTGGAAAAAGAATAAAGGAATGTTACATTACAATGGAGGAACGAGTGCTACAAACATACAAGTTCAAGGTGCAAGGACAAGACGGATGTTTAGAATAATGATACTCGGGAAAAACTCTCTAGGGGCCAAGGTTGTTAAGATGCAGAAGCAAAGTGCTACAAGGCTGGCATATAAGGTATGCAAATGCGATTAACAAAACACACAATGGTAATGTCCTTCGATGTAAGTTTAATGAGCCCAGAGAAGGTAAGCTCGGTGGTTTTTCATATTTAGAGAGTCTAAAAAAACATAAAAGGAGACTCCATTGGGGTACCTTTTTCAAAGGTAGTCTAGTCGGTTCGAAAAAGGGGTAAACTAGCACTGACAAGACATCTATTCAAAACCATTTTAACGAGTGTGATAAAGACAAGATCACTCGACCATTTTTTCATTTTTAAGGAGTCTAAAAAAATCTTAACTATGGACTCCATCAGGAATGTTCTTCTAGACTAATTTAACGAGTGTGAAAGAATAAGGTCACTCGACGATCTTTTCAATTTTAGGGAGTCTGAAAAGTGCTTAACTATGGACTCTGAGGGGGTTCCTTTTTCGTAAGTTTAGTCCCTCAAGCCCGAAAAAGGGATAAAATTATACCTGAGGGTACTCTTCTAGAGAACTGAAGTTCCATAGAGTATACCTTTGTTCGTACAGTTGACCGTTCAAACCGAAAAAGGGGTAAACTATCGCCGGACAGACATGACTTCAAATTTCAGTTTAACGAGCATGAAAGGCATAATTGCATAATTGCAGTCTCGTTGGATGTTGCTTTTGGATCTCAAAGGGAGCTTGAAAAACAACAAAGTTATCTCATGATCGACTCTTTATGGGTCGATGCCTGGCATCTCCTTGGGGGAGTAGTATGCTCTGATGAAAACATTGTCTATGACGCCAGGGGTTCTGGAGATATTGATAGGTATCATTTCAGTAATGGTTTCCATATTACCCTCAGCATAGATCTCATGTGTAGCTAAGGGATTAATAGGACAACACCTATCTCCAGTCATAGTCAAGGTGAATTCTCCAGCCTCGATTATGCTTAACTCTGGGAGGAAGTATGATCTGTGATGAAGATCATCCTAGGGTTTGTCCGAACTAGTCATTACTTCAATTACTGCTTCATCAGAGGGAAATACTAAGTCTAATGAATCAGTGTGAGAAATAGAACCCTGGGCCCAAATAGGCTCCAGAAGTGGATCGAACTTTTGTGCAGGAGTTGGATCAGTGTTGGCTGAAGCTTGTTGGACTAAAGAGTATGCTACTTCAGCTACGAACAAGGGAATGGACATGCCCAAGTGCCCTGTCCCATCCATCATGGCCGATGGGGAAGGAAGTATCCACGGATCATCAAAGTAAGTCATGCAAAATGACGAAACTTGAAAAATCTCAACCTTATGGTGATTAGATATAAACTTGATATCGCCTTGAGGGGGCGGGTAATCGAAGATACCCATCAAAGATGGGCACAAACCAACCTCTATGTTGATGACACCTGATTGAGGATTATTGATCATTGGGACTGTGGATGCCCCCAATGAAGGGTCAGGTTTGGAGAAAGACAATTGATCGATGGTCACTATCCGACCCTCGTGTGGAAACAACAAGACCCAGAAAACTGTAGCAACCAAAGATTGCATGGAATAAGTCCAACTCCTTCCTAACAAGAGGTTATAGTCGAGGGGAGCATCGCCTACCTCTACCTCGACACACACGGTCTTCCCTCCTAACTACACGGGGAAAGAGGGAATGATACCATGTGGTCAGAATGAACGATCGTCAAAAGCAGTGAGGAGAGTAGGTGATGGAGACAAAATGGGTTGGCCAACGGCCTTCCAACATGCCAATGACATAACACATGTCGAGGCTCCCTCATTGACCACTGTGCGGAAGATATTCCAAGTAAAAGTTTTTGTGGGATAAGCCACTACTATCTGAAATGCTATGTGGTAAGGCAGACGAGGTTTTAGGTCGGTTGTATCCAACATGATTGTACCTGGATTACAAGTATCGGTAGATCCTAAAGCGGTTAACAATTCTTTCCTCTGGGAAGGGCAACTTTGGAGGACCTCCAAAGTGGACATCACACAAGGGATTTGTGATAAATCTTCCACCACAGAATAGTTCTAGGCGGCCCTTGCATTGGGGTTGTGAGAAGATTTTTTAAATGCGCCTTTGGGGATGCATGTCATTGTTTCACCCAATGTTTTCTCAATCTATAGAGGAAGAGATGGGAGTTCGACTTCTTTTCCCTTCTCAGAATTTCTTGGTTTACTATAGTCATGCGCTCTAGTCGATATAAAAGCATCACCCTTCACCATATATACATTCGCGGATGTGGGGTTGTTTGAAGACGGAGAGGGTCCTTGGCTGCCCCCTTCCATTCTTGTAGAGGCTTGAGTTAGATTTTTCCCATGTTGAAATGGATTGGTTAACATAGTAGGTTGTTCCTGTGTCACAAACTTTTGGGCCTCTGCAAGTCGGGGACAAAGCTGAGTCAGGTGGTCCTCCGTTCACAAGTTGCATGGATACCTCGCCTTCCGTTTCTCAGTATTTCCCCCACCAGCATTATCAGTGGGTTTATTATCCCCCTTACCCTTCTTTCGTTGTTTTTTCTTTCCTTCAGGCTGTTGGGTGGCCTTTGGATTAGTCGATTGCACTGTGCGTACATCCGATGTTTTGGTAGGGGGCGAAGCCAAAGTAGTAGTTTGGATGGCCGTTGTATGTTGTATAGACAATTGTTGTAACTAATTCATTAGTTGCTTAGTAGGCTTTGTTTGTGCTGAACCAACAATACCATCAGCATGTGGTCCATCTCTCTGTCTGGTTTTATCAAGTATTGAGAGTGGTGCATATGGCAAGATCTCGTATAATAAACTGGACTGATAATATATTAGCACAAGTTGTTGAGCTCTCATGATGGTGTCTTCTTCAGAAAATACTCTCGACGTCGTGATGTCTTTGGACAACTGTGGGACCAAAGACTTAAGAAACCACTTGAGAAGGAATGCTGGTGGGACTGGTACCTTGATTAAACTCTTTCTGCGTCTCCATTCTCGAATGTGATCAGAGATATGGTCCACTTTTGTTTGTGAGAAATTAGCTAGCAATTCGGTGCCAGCGTCATATCTCACAGGTAACTGGAAATGGTTAAGGAAAGCCATCGCCAGTTCACTGAAGGAAGAGTATCTTGAGCGATCGAGCTCAATGTACCATTTCACGACACTCCCAATGAGAGTACGTTGAAACAATCGCAACGGTATGGAGTCATCTTTCAACGAGTTAGATGAGCACCAAAGATGGAAGGTAGTCACATGATCTCCTGGATCTTTGTTAGGCTTGGCTTTGAACTTTGGGATGTCCGAAGGAAACTTCGTCGGCATAGGAGGCCAACACGGATCATGACAGATAGGGTCATTCAACAACCTTGTCAAGTCTAGCAAATGCAAGGTTGCCAGGAAGGGTATTTTGGGTTGTTGGTGATAACCTGGGAAAAAGGGGCTTGGAGTTTGACTAGCACCAGGTTGCCAAGAAAAGTTCGGCTGCTGGCCTGGATTCTGGTAGAAACCATGGCCATGGCCAGCATACAGATTTTTCATGTGAGGAGACATCATTGGTTGATTTCTGAAATAGGACATAGATGGTTGGGCATGCATTACATTCTAAGGAATTTGGGAAGGATTGCTCCATGTCGGTCCCGTGGGGATAAGAATAGTGCTTTGTTCGAGGTTCCATTGATTGTGAAAAGAATTACCCCAGATCGGCATTCCTGGCGAGGGAATGGATCCCTGCCAAGAATTCCAAGGCCCTGCTGCGAAAGAAGTTTCTGGGTATGCCCCCTGTGCAGGAATAGTACCCTGCATAGGAATAGGTTGTCCAAAACCAGGGTTTCCCCCAGTTGGGAAAGTAGTTGATGAGAAGGTGTTGTTACCAAATGCACGGAAAAAAGAAAATGGTGTCGAACCTACTGACATATTATGCAAAGGTGGTCCTTGACTCCCTGCTCCAAATAAACTATGGTGTGCAGGTTGCCTGACGGTTTGTTGATGTGAGCCACCGAGTGAAGGGGATGAAGGAGGTATATGACCTCCCCTATAAGGGAAAGCATTAAAAGGAGCAGGAATGCCCCCCATGTGTCCTTGCAGAGGAGTGTTAGAGCTCCCTGCCCCCATATCTGAAGTCGGTGAAGTGGAGTAGGAAAGTACAAGACTTGTTCTTGAACTAGGAATCCCGTATGAGAATGGAGGGCCTGTCGCACTTGGTGTGAAAGGGGTTGTGGCCACCACCAGAGATGGGATTGGACCACTGTGTGATGTAGAGGTGGTTGAGACCATGGTGGCTCAGACCGGTGATGGTGGGTTAGGAGGTGGAAACTCTCTTGTGGTGACAACCATAGTGGGAATTGAAGAATTCCCAGAAGGAGTAACAACATTTGTTTCCATTGTTGTGTGTGACACTGTCTGGCACTTGTAAGGATGAATCGGTACGATCGTGGGTGCCAAAATATCAGTGGTGGAGGTTTCAACCAGATCAAAAGCTTTTGCTCCAAGGTCTAAAATGGTCAATTCCTCTGGATGTTGGTCGGGCATAATTTCTTGTGACCCGGTCGCTTCAAAAGACCCTTGTTGGTCTAGCTTTCGCCTTAGTGGTGGCAGGGGTGGCTCCAGTGTAACCGGTGGTAGGCCAAGAAGACTTCATGACCGGTGGAGCTCATGATCCTCCACTGTGTGAGAATATCAAAGACACACTAGGGTAGTATAACCATTCAAAAACAACATGCACTAAAAAATTCCCTATAAGATAAGACAAGCAAACACTAAATTAATTGGAAGAACAGTTACAACAACCAACACTAGAGAAACTTACCAATGCAAGAACCCTTTAGGTATACAATGAAAATTGTGGCCCGATGTCTATCCTAAGAATCATGGTATACCCCCGTAGTCACCTGTGTATGTCCCTAAAAAAGATAGGCAACTAGGTTTTCAGTGCGCGAACAGTCACCAGGAGGGTACAGTCGAAAGTCGGGTAGACCACAATGAGCAGGGTATCAAGACCGAAACTTGTCAAGGGTATCGAAAGCAAGTGGTCTGAAAGAAAACTAAGGACCTCGAATGGATTCGAGACCCATGAAGCCCCGTGGAAAATGCAATTGACGGAATCCCAAAACAAGCCCTCTATATGTGTTCTCCACTACAATTGGTCCATCTTTGGAGGGGTTATCTCCACTACCTTTCCGCACGCGACCTCGTGCTTATCCCCTGTGTTAGAGGGGGGTCCCGGATAACTTTCACAATACTAGACTTGGACACTCCCTAACTCAGACTCCAATGTTTGATTTTAATGGCCCTGAAGAGTTTCCTCTCCAACCTAATCCAAGGCCCTAATCCTGAACTAGTTGGTTAACCCTACAAACATAAAAATCTAATAAATTTTAGATTTAGCGTTAATTTTATGGATTGTATTATGTCAAGGGGTATGAAAGTGAAACTAATGATGTTTGAAATATGAAAGTAAAAAATGAACAGAAAGCTGGAAACAAAAAATTTCACATAACACAAATTTTCAACAACTTTTCAAAAAAAAATTATTTTTATTTTTCTAAGATATTTTGAATCAGCAAACTTAAAGAAGGATTTCACTCGACTACGATCTACTTACTATCTAATTAAACTATCAAGAACTTAAGAAAACAAAGATTTTTCCGTATCTACTAATGCAAAATCACACTTTTCAACCAAACAAAAAAATGAAAGAGATTTTTTTTTATTTAAATGTTGATAAAGCAAAAAGGAAAAATACCAACAAGTCAAAAACCAAGAAAAAACTTCTAGCCTAATCGCAGATCACAAAGAATCAATTCAATAAATCACACACTAGCAACTTAAAAAAGGACTCTCACAGTTGTCTAAAAACCCTAAAGAAAAAAATTTGAATGACAACTTTTAAATGAAAAAAGAAAGCTAAGGCTAAGATCAACCCTAAGCTACTAACTGCTAGGATAGAGATTTAGAAACCTGAGAGGTATAACTCTTGTCAAGGGAAAGGATGACTGCCTTACCCTAAAAAAAAACTATCCCGCACAAGAACACTACTGACAATCCAACAACAAGCGTGTGCACACAAGCTGTGTAGAGCCAGAGGGCGTGTACATGCGTGATGACCTTCTATAGGCCACGTGTATCTCTAAAAATTTGAAACAAATAAAAAAAGACAATCCAAACCAGGAAGAGACCACTGATATTGAAAACTAGGATCTCTTGAAGGCTTAGACACTCTCTTTAACAGAAAAAGCAAACAATGTAAGGAAAAAATTCGTAAAACAAACCAGTCTGAGATGAGACTGCACACAACCAAGAATGACTAATTCTGACAGGGAAGAGGATGACTGCCTCAAAAAAATTCTGGAATCTACACGCTACTGCTACTTCTTCAGCTAGCATTTACACATGGGCTATAAGAGAGTAGGGCATGGATACACGTGTGCAGACCTTATGCAGGCCACCTGTACCTCTCTGGGTCTCAAAAAAACACAGTTAAGAAAATAACAGAGATAGCTGGTATGGAAAACCAGACTCTCTGCTAGCTCAGACTTTGCAGAAACTTCAAAAAACATAAAAGAAAACCAGTCTTTTAAAACTACCCAACAAATACTCCCAGGAACCCTAGAGACTTCCCTAGTATGGTTGTCAATTCCGTTTTGGTGGGAAATCCCCCTATGGACTAACAAATAGGGTTATATTATGCATGCAGATATGACCAAAAGAAACCTACTTTCTACCTTCATCCCCATACCTAATCCCCATTTTTTTTCAACAAATACACGGTTAGACCAACATACCTCATTCCGGATGTTCGATGTTGATCCTTCTTCACGCTTGATCGCTTGTTGGCAGCTCTCCTCCCAAGGCTGACCTGCATACAAAACAAGCAACAAACTACACATGCATTTTCCCTACAGACTAATGGGTTATAGATTCAAACATATATTTATTGAACTATGAAGAACTCATATAGTGGGACAGGAAAAGCATTTCTTTATTATTAACTTTAATGAATCAACTTACAATGTTGAGACCAACCACTGCTCCGTGAATCTTGATCCTGGGCTCCTCTTCAAATGTCTTCCAACTTCTTTTCTTTGTATCTCTCTTTGCACAAGGATGGCTAAAGGGTTGGGACAATGGGAATGTGCAATTGGGAAGAGTTTCTTTACTCTTATTCTCCTGCTCCAAATGGGACCCCTAACCCTTCTTTTATAGGCTAGAATAAGCTAGGTATTTGGACGAACCCTCGGCCATGCATAGCTAGGAGTTTTAGTTAACTCACCCAAAGTTGTGTGTTTCGTCGGAAACTTTCCTTTTTTTCATGATTTTGTCAGTCCACGCGGGCTGTTTGAGGTCAGCTAGTGTGTACACGTGTGAAGTAATGGAGTAGGGCATGTGGGACCTTATAAAAGAGGTTTTTTAAAGAGTTGTTCAACAGTGCTTTGGCAAAGAAGGGATCTGAGATGGCCTGATGCCAGGTAAGCATGTATGGTGCAAATTAGGGTTATAACACCTCTTGAGTGGATTAGCTTGGGATTCTTTCACCATTTCATTCAAAGTTGTAAGAAGAGCTTAGTTGTGGGGGTCCAAGAGCCCTCCCTTGGAGGAAGAAGGGACCCAAAGTCCTCTTTCTTCTTGGTGTTTTCTTTCACTAATCTAATCCTTGCCATTGGTGACATGAGTCTTGTTGGTTTTTTGTTCTTATGTCCTTATGCTCAATAGTTTAGCTATTCTTTTATTTCTTAGTTTAATTCTTAGCTTGTTCTTTTATGTTTCTTTCTCTAACCCTTTTCCTTTACAACTGTCTTTCTTAGCTAACCCAACTAAGATTCTAAGCACCTCTGTTTTTCTCATTTAGGTGAAAAAAGAGGCGCAACAATCCCTATGGTGACCTTCTGACCAGCATGTAATACATCATACATGCTCACACACCACTTTTGTATTTTCCATATCTTTCAACTACATTGTCATATTTTCAAGTTGGGACTACACCTACGCCAATCCTATTGATGTCTCTCCACCTCCTGGTGTAGCTTCTAGGTGCATCACAATATCCAAATCCTCACCTTTTTTGGGGTGAGTGGAACTCGGATATGGGGTAGTCCTACAATGAACCATTCCCTATGTTGAACATCTTGGATATGGAATCTCAACCTATCTAACAATATTTTGAAATACTAGTCATAATCACATATGGTCTCTCTAGTATGTTGCTTGACTTCTTTGATTTCAATAATGCACTATGATTCTAACTTAGGATTCTAAAATTCCCTAAGCATATATCTCTTCTCTTAATATTTTTCAGGGACCTTGTCTTTCCTGCTATCACAGTCACCTTTTACTTCATGTACCATGTCAAAGATCTATCTCTAAAATTGGTCTCCAATTGTGAAATCTTTGATGCTTCATTTATGATCCTCTTCACAGACCAAATAGACTCACACGTGAAATAAGGCTACTATGTATCATCCTTACCCATCCCATGTAACATGGGTAGCCTAAGTGTTGTATCTTAATTCACCATTCTCAATATAGTTGTGTGTCCTTCCGATTGACTGCTAGCTATTGGTGATCTTGGTACTAACACCCTTCCCTATGAAGTATTGTTGAATTCTTCTTCTTCTTCACTTGTATCCTCTATTCTATTTTCTAATATTCTTTCTTCCTCTACTCTTATAGCCACACTATCTGTTGTTATTTCTTATTGGTTACAATTCACAAGGGGGGTGGTTCAAAGAGGAGGTTCCTCCATCTTCTCTCATAATCTCTTGTGAGGGATCCCAAACAAATTCCTACCTGCATCCGCACAAGACCATTCACTATATCTAAATCCTTATCCCCTTCCTAGAGGTGTTCTTCACCATCCTCTCCTATGTCAATGACTCTACTTTTCACCTCATCTTCCTCTTATGTTGTAGCATCTCTCAATAGCCAAGGGGATTGGACTTCATCTTCTTTGACCCTACTTCCACTACTTATGGTATATTCACTAGATACAATACTCCTAATGTCAGATCTCTTCAATGACCTATCTCCTTTTGTGCCCCTCTCTAGAACAAAACTCTCTCTCACACATCCTCCTAGTGTGGTCTCCTTCCTCTTCATTATGGGTCTAACCCCTTTCCTTTGACCCCTTGCTATCTTCTTTCTGCTCTTTTTTCCTACTTTCCTCCTTAGTTCAACTCTTCGTTTATATCTTTCAACTCTTTCTCTCCTCTGATCTTCTGAGTCCATTCTCTTCTCACCTCATCTCAACATCTTATAGATCCTCTCAACGTGATCCATACTCTCTCTCTCTCTCTTTCCCCCCCTTCTTTTCATCTCCCCCCAACACTGGGGGGTCTACTGAGCCATCCTATTCGGATGCATGCACATCAATCCTTTATCAACAAACAACATCTTGATCTACAATGATATTTATTCGAATAGTCTCATCCGAGGACCTTCAGCCTCGCTGAAAGAATCATGGTATTCTATGGAGAACTCAATAATATATCCCTCCTTTACTAAAGAAAACTAGAAGTCGATTTCTCAATCCCACTTATTATCCAATGCTTTTAGTCTATCTACTCTAGTTTGTTCCTGTTAGCACTCTGTAAAAATTTTCTCGCTGAATAGACAAATGACAAAGGTAACTATTTCAACCAGCTTTTGAGTTGAGGCACTAGCCTGCTCAACTTAGAGAGGGCTCTCTTGTGTCACTGGGTATTTCTTTGATAATAAGTGGTTAGGTTTGGTTTGGGGGTATTGTAAAGTTGTTGAAGAAATGGGGGCGACATTTGGGCTATGGAGTCAACAATGAATAAAACAGTGACAAATTGTTGGAACTATCAAAAGGAAATTAAGGCTAAGTGAGGCAATGAGTCTGAGTTTAAATTAAAATTTGCATGGAAAAAGAGGAAAAAGGAAAATACATAACTGCATCAGAGCATATTAAAATGAATTATGAATTGGTTAAGAAGAGAATCACATTAATTTAAATTGCTAATTCTAGAGAAATATTAGATGAATTCCAGACTTTAAACTCTCCAATTTAAAAGAAGAAATTATAAATGGAATTTCAAAGACACAGGAAATACACACTACGAGAGAAGACAGAACTCATATCACGGCCAATTAGAATCTTCTCATAAACAGTTCAAAATTTGATTTTACATTATATATTCACTTTAGCTCCAGGATTTCACAAAGTCTTCCTGCTCAGAGGGTAGGCTCCTCCTTTTTCCATGTTGTCTTTATCCTTGGAATGATATATATAGAAACTTTACATGCAGGATTCGAAATGGCTCAACTTCCCCACATTATAAATATAGAGATCGGTTACACAAAAGAGTAACACATAAAAACTATTCTCCTACTTTACAGGGAGTGTTATAAATAGGTCTAACATATCTGAGGAATTTTCATTGAATGCCATATGTCCAAAAAAATTTGAAACATACTCAATTCAACCTGAGAACTTATTCCATCTTGGTGATTTCTTCTTTTAGAGTGTTCAACCAAACTGGTTGATTTTCCCCAACACTTTAGACCGCCTCAGATCTGATTCCTGTCTTCTGTCTCTTGTTTTTCTTCCTCGTTATCGCTCGTTTGTAGTGCCTGTCCACATGTTTGTTGATGATTAAATCCCTCATGATAGGATTTAGTCTGCCCTCTGATTATGGTTCTATGGCAAGGTCAGTATGGAATTTGGTTGCTAATATATGTGCAATTGACTTACTCATTGATGAATTTTCCATGTTAGTTGAAAATCCTGGTTCACTAGATATTGTTTGATTGGATTTTTCCATGTCTCCTAGTTTTGCAGAAAACACGATTTTTATCTTCCTTAACTTTACAGAAATTAGGAATTTGATCCAGTTTGAGATTACTTCAATTACGAATGAAACATTGATTGCCCAGAGAAGAATAATGCCATCTATATTTTGAAGATCGATAGTCATTGAGTTCTAATCATGAATTACTGACAAGATTACTTCCAGGTACATTGGTTTATCACGTTTGGCCGATCTATTCCGAATGATGATCCTTTGAGTTAGTTATATGGCGGAGTTTACCTAGAATTTCACGGGCGTAAAGTACTCGAACGAGTGGCATGAAGTGATTTGACTGGTCGTCACCTTGCCCACATGAATTGTTGATTTGACGTATTCAAATGGCATTAGAACACATGACATCGGGGTGTCGTTGGTTGATTTCGCACTCACCCACTTTTCCCCCCAATATACTTTAGGGGGCGCCGCATGTCCACGTTTTGAAAACCATGGTATTTCCAGACCCGTCTTCAAAAATTTATCCTCCATGCTACTTCAATCTCCGATATGCGTCTTGGTCATTGATCTGGATCGCTCCAAGATCTACGGTCCGCTAGGATTTACGACTTATGACATCAGGGATTTGGGGAAAGAGGTTTTAGGAAGACCTCTTTTCGCCCCGATGTACTTATAAAGGTGCCACGTGCCTGTGAAACAAAAACATGGTATTTTCCCCCGCCCACCTTAGAATGAATAACTCTCGTGCTATTTCAATGCTCAATATGGTTGTCGACCGTTGATCTAGGACACCTAAGATCTGTGGTTGGTCAGGTCCCATCACTTTTGCGTATCCATTTTATTTGTCTATGTACCACTATATGTGACCATTCTTCTCCAAACTATCATGCCTCCACAACGATGTAACTCTTCGTTAAATTTTTGAGACCTCGTCCCTGTCTGAAAATTGTTATGGTGATAGCATAGGCTCCTATTGGGGATGCTATCCTCCCTATGAGGTAGCAAAGAACTATAGACCCAATGCCTTCTTTATTGGGATGATTTCAAAACATGTGCGTGTACCCTTCTACGTCTTTGGATACTGAGTGTCAATTTTAAAAATAAACTTTGCACATTGCTCTCAACTGGATGCTAAAAACAAAAAACACCGCTAGAATCTAACTGTACAAACTACTGAAAATTTAAAACAATGCTTGACCAACAAGCTTATTCGCACACTCCTACCTACCCTAACTATTGAAACGAATTGCAAATCAAGTGAAATCATAATGCCAATGTAGCCATGACAACATTTTATCCAGTGTTTGTTTTCTTTGCACTTGCTTGTACCAAATCGTTTTTGCTAATAATTCATTCAAAAATTCATCCATAAATCCAAATCTTAAAAAATCAAAAACATTTGGACTGTTTACTTCCTCTAACAAAACTACAAATGGATCTTCTAAAATATGCACAAGACAAATATCATGTTTCACCCTTTCCACTGTATTCTTGTTTTCATGTGATTTAACCTGTTGATTGCCATCGAGAAATTTACAGGTTTGTTGAGAAGTTGGGAAGTAATAGTTTCTTGAAACATAAGACAACCATGGCAGAAGAACATCGTCTAATGTAAAGTGACCCATATTTAATACAGACACCAATTCGTCACTTCCTTTATTTTTAAGCTTTCAACCTACTGTCGTTTGTAGAGTCTGATTATAACAACTTTCCATATAACGTGCCTTGGGATCATGGAACACATGAAAGAATGTTTCCTTTCCGGGAGCTAAGACAAAAAAACAAGCTTCCTTCACAAGTGTTTTTTCGTTGCTTGGAGTTCCCATAGATGCAGTTTTAGACTCCTCATCCATGTCTAGGCTACCTAGAAATTGGACCACCACGTCATTCTCAGGGGAAGAAAGACAAATTTGAAACACTTTGTCTTGCTGGAAACCTTGTTGAATATATATATTAGTTTCAGGCGAAGGGAAATGACCTTTAACAACAATTTGTTGACCATATTCCTCTTATTTTTCAATTTGGTGGTAATTGAGCATAGGCTATAGATCCAAATTGAAATAACATTCCATGTGATCAACAACATGGTTATCAAATGTATGATAATGTTGTTGGTCTTATTTACTGATGACAATTTTCTCATGTAAAATAGTACCACCACGAATGCAATCGGACTTCATTGCTTCCTCTGTTATCTCATGATTTGCTTTCAACAATTCAAAGGAAGAACTTTTCTCTCTTTATATTTACCATCATGCTTGGAGGATTTCTGACTTAATACATTACAAACATTTTTCTTCAGCAATTTAAAAGAAGAAAAACATAGTGGCAAGGTTTTTTCACCTGATTCAAGACCTTCTTCATTTTCTTCACTGTAGGCACATTTTTCAATTTCTTTGGATTGTTGAACACGTTCATTTTCAACTTTATCTTTGACCAATGGATGCATTTTTGAACTAATAATATATTCTACATAGAAAGTAATAGGGTCATCAAACACACGAGAAGAGTTTTGCGATATCTTGCCAATTTGTTCCATTGGTTTAGTGTGATTTTGCATCTGCACGCATTCATTTTCCTCAATAATGATCTTAGAATTTTCCTTCAACAATTTAAATGCAGCAAAGCATAAAAGTAGAGAATTCTCTTCAGCTGATCCAATACTTTTCTCTTTGTAACTATGATATGTAGGTTGATTGATCTCATTGCACTGCTGAAAAGGAACGTTTTCTAATAAAGAACATACAACTAGTTGTTCTAGGAAGTCAACATCACAATCATCCTCATATTTATCATATATAGGCAAATCAATAACATATGCAACATCATCTAACAAGAATAAATTTGGAACATCAACCTGTTGCTAAACAGGCTGACTTGCAACCTCATCTTCTTGATGGTCTACAAATGAATACATAAAACAATCAATCCTCTACTTATCCTGGAATGGATCAAGAGTTAAACTGACACCTCCTCTTTCAACAAGTGGAATATATTCCTTTGCAAAATCATGAGTATTGAAAACTTCAGAAGAGGATATGATATTATTTACTCGTCGCTAAAGATCCCAATCAACCTTTTCTTGTTCATATTCTTGCATATACAGCCTCTCATTTTGGCCATATTCACCTGCTTGGATATTGTGTTGAATCTCCTGGGCATCATCAAACATTTGCTGTAAAGACCTAGGTTTTCTTTCCATCAGGGGAAAAGACAAATCTAGATGAAGAGTAGTTGCATAATGGAGCATGGCAACAATCTCGGTGGGTTGAATTTCTTTAGGAAATTTGTAGTAAATAATGGAAAACATCCTACTGAATATAAAAATAGCTTAATTTCTCTGCTTTTTTAAGTCATCGAACTTTGTAAGTTGAAAATCCAACGATTTATTATTTCCCTAAAACTTCAAAAAGACATTCTTCAATTCCTCCCATGAGCTAATTGTCTCAGGATGAAAATGTTTAAACCAGTCTTTGGTGTCCCCTCTCAAATATTGAGAGAAG
>SNQJ01S0032423.1:26513-59384 GCA_010110895.2 Picea sitchensis | reverse complement strand
GTTAGGCTTGGCTTCGAACTTTGGGATGTCCGAAGGCAACTTCGTTGGCATAGGAGGCCAACACGGATCATGACAGATAGGGTCATTCAACAACCTTGTCAAGTCTGGCAAATGCAAGGTTGCCAGAAAGGGTAGTTTGGGTTGTTGGTGATAACCTGGGAAAAAGGGGCTTGGAGTTTGACTAGCACCAAGTTGCCAGGAAAAGTTCGGCTGCTGGCCTGGATTCTAGTAGAAACCATGGCCATGGCCAGCATACGGATTTTTCATGTGAGGAGACATCATTGGCTAATTTCTGAAATAGGACATGGATGGTTGGGCATGCATTACATTCTAAGGACTTTGGGAAGGATTGCTCCATGTCGGTCCCATGGGGATAATCATAGTGCTTTGTTCGAGGTTCCATTGATTGTGAAAAGAATTACCCCAGATCGGCATTCCTGACGAGGGAATGGATCCTTTACAAGAATTCCAAGGCCCTGCTGCGAAAGAAGTTCTTGGGTATGCCCCCTGTGCAGGAATAGTACCCTGCATAGGAATAGGTTGTCCAAAACCAGGGTTTCCCCCAGTTGGGAAAGTAGTTGACGAGAAGGAATTGTTACCAAATGCATGGAACAAAGAAAATGGTGTCGAACCTACCGGCATATTATGCGAAGGTGGTCCTTGACTCCTTGCACCAAATAAACTATGGTGTGCAGGTTGCCCGACGGTTTGTTGATGCGAGCCACCGAGTGAAGGGGACGAAGGAGGTATATGACCTCCCCTGTAAGGGAAAGAATTAAAAGGAGCAGGAATTCCCCCCATGTGTCCTTGCAAAGGAGTGTTAGATCTCCCTGCCCCCAGATCTGAAGTCTGTGAAGTGGAGTAGGAAAGTACAGGACTTGTTCTTGAACTAGGCATCCCGTATGATAATGGAGGGCCTGTCACACTTGGTGTGAAAGGGGTTGTGGCCACCGCCAGATACGGGATTGGACCACTGTGCGATGTAGAGGTGGTTGAGACCATGGTGGCTCGGACCGGTGATGGTGGGTTAGGAGGTGGAAACTCTCTTGTGGTGACAACCATAGTGGGAATTGAAGAATTCCCAGAAGGAGTAACAACATTTGTTTCCATTGTTATGTGTGACACTGTCTAGAACTTGTAAGGATGAATCGGTACGATCATGGGTGCCAAAAGATCAGTGGTGGAGGTTTCAACCAGATCAAAAGATTTTTCTCCAAGGTCTAAAACGGTCGATTCCTCTGGATGTTGGTCGGGCATAATTTCTTGTGACCCGGTCGCTTCAAAATACCCTTGTTGGTCTAGCTTTCTCCTTAGTGGTGGCAGGGGTGGCTCCAGTGTAACCGGTGGTAGGCCAAGAAGCCTTCGTGACTGACGGAGCTCGTGATGCTCCACTGTGTGAGAAGATCAAAGACACACTAGGGTATTCTAACCATTCAAAAACAACATGCACTAAAAAAATTCCCTATAAGATAAGACAGGCAAACACTAAATTAATTGGAAGAACAGTTACAACAACCAACACTAGAGAAACTTACCAATGCAAGAACCCTTCAGGTATACTCTACAAAGTGTGGCTCAATGTCTATCCTAGGAATCATGGTATACCCCCGTAGTCACCTGTGTATGTCCCTAAAAAAGATAGGCACTAGGTTTTCAGTGTGCGAACAGTCACCAGGAGGGTACATTCGAAAGTCGGGTAGACCACAATGAGCAGGGTATCAAGCCCGAAACTTGTCAAGGGTATCAAAAGCAAGTGGTCTGAAAGAAAACTGAGGACCTAGAACAAATTCGATACCCACGAAGCCCCGTGGAAAATGCAATTGACGGAATCCCAAAACAAGCCCTCTATATGTGTTCTCCACTACAATTGGTCCAGCTTTGGAGGGGTTATCTCCACTACCTTTCCGCATGCGACCTCGTGCTTATCCCCTGTGTTAGAGGGGGGTCCTGGATAACTTTCATGATACTGGACTTGGACACTCCCTAACTCAGACTCCAATGTTTGATTTTAATGGCCCTCAAGAGTTTCCTCTCCAACCTAATCCAAGGCCCTAATCCTGAACTAGTTGGTTAACCCTACAAACATAAAAGTCTAATAAATTTTAGATTTAGCGTTAATTTTATGGCTTGTATTATGTCAAGGGGTATGAAAGTGAAACTAATGATGTTTTAAAGATTAAAGTAAAAAATGAACAAAAAGCTGGAAACAAAAAATTTCACTTAACACAAATTTTCAACAACTTTTCAAAAAAAAATTATTTTTATTTTTCTAAGATATTTTGAATCAGCAAACTTAAAGAAGGATTTCACTCAACTACGATCTACTTAAGATCTAATTAAACTATCAAGAACTTAAGAAAACAAATATTTTTCCCTAGCTACTAATGCAAAATCACACTTTTCAACCAAACAAGAAAATGAAAGAGATTTTTTTTTATTTAAATGTTGATAAAGAAAAAAGAAAAAATACCAACAAGTCAAAAACCAAGAAAAAACTTCTAGCCTAATCGCAGATCGCAAAGAATCAATTCAAGAAATCACACACTAGCAACTTAAAAAATGACTCTCACAATTGTCTAAAAACCCTAAAGAAAAAAATTTGAATGACAACTTTTAAATGAAAAAAGAAAGCTAAGGCTAAGATCAACCCTAAGCTACTAACTGCTGGGATAGAGATTTAGAAACCTGAGAGGTATAACTCTTGTCAAGGGAAAGGATGACTGCCTTACCCTAAAAAAAAACTATCCCGCACAAGCACACTACTGACAATCCAACAACAAGCGTGTGCACACAAGCTGTGTAGAGCCAGAGGGCATGTACATGCGTGATGACCTTCTATAGGCCACGTGTATCTCTAAAAATTTGAAACAAATAAAAAAAGACAATCCAAACCAGGAAGAGACCACTGATATTGAAAACCAGGATCTCTTGAAGGCTTAGACACTCTCTTTAACAGAAAAAGAAAACAATGTAAGGAAAAAATTCATAAAACAAACCAATCTGAGATGAGACTGCACACAACCAAGAATGACTAATTCTGACAGGGAAGAGGATGACTGCCTCAAAAAAATTCTGGAATCTACACGCTACTGCTACTTCTTCAGCTAGCATTTACACATGGTCTATAAGAGAGTAGGGCATGGGTACACGTGTGCAGACCTTATGCAGGCCACGTGTACCTCTCTGTGTCTCAAAAAAACACAGTTAAGCAAATAACAAAGATAGTTGGTATGGAAAACCAGACTCTCTGCTAGCTCAGACTTTGCAGAAACTTCAAAAAACATGAAAGAAAACCAGTCTTTTAAAACTACCCAACAAATACTCCCAGGAACCCTAGAGACTTCCCTAGTATGGTTGTCAATTCCATTGTGGTGGGAAATCCCCCTACGGACTAGCAAATAGGGTTATATTATGCATGCAGATATGACCAAAAGAAACCTACTTTCTACCTTCATCCCCATACCTAATCCCCATTTATTTTCAACAAATACACGGTTAGACCAACATACCTCATTCTGGATGTTCGATGTTGATCCTTCTTCACACTTGATTGCTTGTTGGCAGCTCTCCTCCCAAGGCTGACCTGCATACAAAACAAGCAACAAACTACACATGCATTTTCCCTACAGACTAATGGGTTAGAGATTCAAACATATATTTATTGAACTATGAAGAACTCATATAGTGGGATGGGAAAAACATTTCTTTATTATTAACTTTAATGAATCAACTTACAATGTTGAGACCAGCCACTGCTCCGCGAATCTTGATCATGGGCTCCTCTTCAAATGTCCTCCAACTTCTTTTCTTTGTATCTCTCTTTGCACAAGGATGGCTAAAGGGTTGGGACAATGGGAATGTGCAATTGGGAAGAGTTTATTTACTCTTATTCTCCTCCTCCAAATGGGACCCCTAACCCTTCTTTTATAGGCCAGAATAAGCTAGGTATTTGGATGAACCCTCGACCATGCATGGCTAGGAGTTTTAGTTAACTCACCCAAAGTTGTGTGTTTCGTCAGCAACTTTCCTTTTTTTCATGCTTTTGTCGGTCCACGAGAGTTGTTTGAGGTCAGCTAGCGTGTACACATGTGAAGTAATGGAGTAGGGCATGTGGGACCTTATAAAAGAGGTTTTTTAAAGAGTTGTTCAGCAGTGCTTTGGCAAAGAAGGGATCTGAGATGGCCTGATGCCAGGTAAGCATGTATGGTGAAAATTAGGGTTATAACACCTCTTGAGTGGATTATCTTGGGATTCTTTCACCATTTCATTCAAAGTTGTAAGAAGATCTTAGTTGTGGGGGTCCAAGAGCCCTCCCTTGGAGGAAGAAGGGACCCAAAGTCCTCTTTCTTCTTGGTGTTTTCTTTCACTAATCTAATCCTTGCCATTGGTGACATGAGTCTTGTTGGTTTTTTGTTTTTATGTCCTTATGCTCAATAGTTTAGCTATTCTTTTATTTCTTAGTTTAATTCTTATCTTGTTCTTTTATGTTTCTTTCTCTAACCCTTTTCCTTTACAGTTGTCTTTCTTAGCTAACCCAACTAAGCTTCTAAGCACCTCTGTTTTGTTCATTTAGGTGACAAAAGAGGTGCAACAATCCCTATGGTGACCTTCTGACCAGCATGTAATACATCATACATTCTCACACACCACTTTTGTATTTTCCATATCTTTCAACTACATTGTCATATTTTCAAGTTGGGACTACACCTACGCCAATCCTATTGATGCCTCTCCACCTCCTGGTGTAGCTTCCAGGTGCATCACAATATCCAAATCCTCACCTTTTTTGGGGTGAGTGGAACTCGGATATGGGGTAGTCCTACAATGAACCATTCCCTATGTTGAACATCTTGGATATGGAATCTCAACCTATCTAACAATATTTTGAAATACTAGTCATAATCACATATGGTCTCTCTAGTATGTTGCTTGACTTCTCTGATTTCAATAATGCACTGTGATTCTAACTTAGGATTCTGAAATTCCCTAAGAATATATCTCTTCTCTTAATATTTTTCAGGGACCTTGTCTTTCCTTCTATCACAGACACCTTGTACTTCATGGACCATGTCAAAGATCTATCTCTAAAATTGGTCTCCAATTGTGAAATCTTTGATGCTTCATTTATGATCCTCTTCACAGACCAAATAGACTCACACGTGAAATAAGGCTACTATGTATCATCCTTACCCATCCTATGTAACATGGGTAGCCTAAGTGTTGTATCTTAATTCACCATTCTCAATATAGTTGTCTGTCCTTCCGATTGACTGCTAGCTATTGGTGATCTTGGTACTAACACCCTTCCCTATGAAGTATTGTTGAATTCTTCTTCTTCTTCACTTGTATCCTCTATTCTCTTTTCTAATATTCTTTCTTCCTCTACTCTTATAGCCACACTATCTATTGTTATTTCTTATTGGTTACAATTCACAAGGGGGGTGGTTCAAAGAGGAGGTTCCTCCATCTTCTCTCATAATCTCTTGTGAGGGATCCCAAACAAATTCTTACCTACATCCGCACAAGACCATTCACTATATCTAAATCCTTATCCCCTTCCTAGAGGTGTTCTTCACCATCCTCTCCTATGTCAATGCCTCTACTTTTCACCTCATCTTCCTCTTATGTTGTAGAATCTCTCAATAGCCAAGGGGATTGGACTTCATCTTCTTTGACCCTACTTCCACTACTTATGGTATATTCACTAGATACAATACTCCTAATGTCATATCTCTTCGATGACATATCTCCTTTTGTGCCCCTCTCTAGAACAACACTCTCTCTCACACATCCTCCTAGTGTGGTCTCCTTCCTCTTCATTATGGGTCTAACCCCTTTCCTTTGACCCCTTGCTATCTTCCTTCTGCTCTTTTTTCCTACTTTCCTCCTTAGTTCAACTCTTCGTTTATATCTTTCAACTCTTTCTCTCCTCTGATCTTCTGAGTCCATTCTCTTCTCACCTCATCTCAACATCTTATAGATCCTCTCAACATGATCCATACTCTCTCTCTCTCTTTCCCCCCCTTCTTTTCATCTCCCCCCAACACTGGGGGGTCTACTGAGCCATCCTATTCGGATGCATGCACATCAATCCTTTATCTACAAACAACATCTTGATCTACAATGATATTTATTCCAATAGTCTCATCCGAGTAACTTCAGCCTCGCTGAAAGAATCATGGTATTCTATGGAGAACTCAATAATATATCCCTCCTTTACTCAAGAAAACTAGAAGTCGATTTCTCAATCCCACTTATTATCCAACGCTTTTAGTCTATCTACTCTAGTTTGGTCCTGTTAGCACTCTATAAAAATTTTCTCGCTGAATAGACAAATGACAAAGGTAACTATTTCAACCAGCTTTTGAGCTGAGGCACTAGCCTGCTCAACTTAGAGAGGGCTCTCTTGTGTCACTGGGTATTTCTTTGATAATAAGTGGTTAGGTTTGGTTTGGGGGTATTGTAAAGTTGTTGAAGAAATGGGGGCGGCATTTGGGCTATGGAGTCAACAATGAATAAAACAGTGACAAATTGTTGGAACTATCAAAAGGAAATTAAGGCTAAGTGAGGCAATGAGTCTGAGTTTAAATTAAAATTTGCATGGAAAAAGAGGAAAAAGAAAAATACATAACTGCATCAGAGCATATTAAAATGAATTATGAATTGGTTAAGAAGAGAATCACATGAATTTAAATTGCTAATTCTAGAGCAATATTAGATGAATTCCAGACTTTTAACTCTCCAATTTAAAAGAAGAAATTATAAATGGAATTTCAAAGACAAAGGAAATACACACTACGAGAGAAGACATAACTCATATCACGACCAATTAGAATCTTCTCATAAACAGTTCAAAATTTGATTTTGCATCATATATTCACTTTAGCTCCAGGATTTCACAAAGTCTTCCTACTCAGAGGGTAGGCTCCTCCTTTGTCCATGCTGTCTTTATCCTTGGAATGATATATATAGAAACTTTACATGCAGGATTGAAAATGAATCAACTTCCCCACATTATAAATATAGAGATCGGTTACACAAAAGAGTAACACATAAAAACTATTCTCCTACTTTACAGGGAGTGTTATAAACAGGTCTAACATATCTGAGGCATTTTCATTGAATGCCATATGTCCAAAAAAATTTGAAACATACTCAATTCAACCTGAGAACTTATTCCATCTTGGCGATTTCTTCTTATAGAGTGTTCAACCAAACTGGTTGATTTTCCCCAACACTTTAGACTGCCTCAGCTCTGATTCCTGTCTTCTGTCTCTTGTTCTGCTTCCTCGTTATCACTTGTTTGTACCGCCTGTCCACATGTTCGTTGATGATTAAATCTCTCGTGATAGGATTTAGTCTGCCCTCTGATTATGGTTCTATGGAAAGGTCAGTATGGAATTTGGTTGCTAATATATGTGCAATTGACTTACTCATTGATGAATTTTCCATGTTAGTTGAAAATCCTGGTTCACTAGATATTGTTTGATTGGCTTTTTCCATGTCTCCTAGTTTTGCAGAAAACACAATTTTTATCTTCCTTAACTTTACAGAAATTAGGAAGTTGATCCAGTTTGAGATTACTCCAATTACGAATGAAACGTTGATTGCCCAGAGAAGAATAATGCCATCCATATTTTGAAGATCGATAGTCATTGAGTTCTAATCATGAATTACTGAAAATATTACTTCTAGGTACATTGGTTTATCACGTTTGGCCGATCTATTCCGAATGATGATCCTTTGAGTTAGTTATATGGAGGATTTTACCTAGAATTTCATGGGCGTAAAGTACCCGAATGAGTGGCATGAAGTGATTTGACTGGTCGTCACCTTGCCCCACATGAATTGTTGATTTGACGTATTCAAATGGCATTAGAACACATGACATCGGGGTGTCGTTGGTTGATTTCGCACTCACCCACTTTTCCCCCCAATATACTTTAGGGGGCACCGCATGTCCACGTTTTGAAAACCATGGTATTTCCAGACCCGTCTTCAAAAATTTATCCTCCACGCTACTTCAATCTCCGATATGCGTCTTGGTCATTGATATGGATCGCTCCAAGATCTACGGTCCGCTAGGATTTACGACTTATGACATCAGGGATTTGGGGAAAGAGGTTTTAGGAAGACCTCTTTTCGCCCCGATGTACTTATAAAGGTGCCACATGCCTGTGAAACAAAACCATGGTATTTTCCCTGGCCCACCTTAGAATGAATAACTCTCTTGCTATTTCAATGCTCAATATGGTTGTCGATCTTTGATCTAGGACACCTGAGATCTGTGGTTGGTCAGGTCCCATCACTTATGCGTATCCATTTTATTTGTCTATGTACCACTATATGTGACCATTCTTCTCCAAACTATCATGCCTCCACAATGATGTAACTCTTCGTTAAATTTTTGAGACCTCGTCCCTGTCTGAAATTTTTTATGGTGATAACATAGGCTCCTATTGGGGATGCTATCCTCCCTATGAGGTAGCAAAGAACTATAGACCCAGTGCCTTATTTATTGGGATGATTTCAAAACATGTGCATGTACCCTTCTACGTCTTTGGATACTGAGTGTCAATTTTAAAAATGAACTTTTCACACTGCTCTCAACTGGATGCTAAAAACAAAAAACACTGCTAGAATCTAATTGTACAAACTACTGAAAATTTAAAACAATGCTTGACCAACAAGCTTATTCGCACACTCCTACCTACCCTAACTATTGAAACGAATTGCAAATCAAGTGAAATCATAATGCCAATGTAGACATGACAACATTTTATCCACCGTTTGTTTTCTTTGCACTTGCTTGTACCAAATATTTTTTGCTAATAATTCATTCAAAAATTCATCTATAAATCCAAATCTTAAAAAATCAAAAACATTTGGATTGTTTACTTCCTCTAACAAAACTGCAAATGGATCTTCTAAAATATGCACAAGACAACTATCATGTTTCACCCTTTCCACTGTATTCTTGTTTTCATGTGATTTAACCTGTTGATTGCCATCGAGAAATTGACAGGTTTGCTGAGAAGTCGGGAAGTAATAGTTTCTTGAAACATAAGACAACCATGGCAGAAGAACATCGTCTGATGTAAAGTGACCCATATTTAATACAGACACCAATTCGTCACTTCCTTTATTTTTAAGCTTGCAACCTACTGTCATTTGTAGAGTCTGATTATAACAACTTTCCATATAACGTGCCTTGGGATCATGGAACACATGAAAGAATGTTTCCTTTCCGGGAGCTAAGACAGAAAAACAAGCTTCCTTCACAAGTGTTTTTTCGTTTCTTGGAGTTCCCATAGATGCAGTTTTAGACTCCTCATCCATGTCTAGGCTACCTAGAAATTGGACCACCACGTCATTCTCAGGGGAAGAAATAAAAATTTGAAACACTTTGTCTTGCTGGAAACCTTGTTGAATATATATATTAGTTTTAGACAAAGGGAAATGACCTTTAACAACAATTTATTGACCATCTTCCTCTTATTTTTCAATTTGGTGGTAATTGAGCATAGGCTATAGATCCAAACTGAAATAACATTCCATGTGATCAACAACATGGTTATCAAATGTATGATAATGTTGTTGGTCTTCTTTACCGATGACAATTTTCTCATGTAAAACAGTACCACCACGAATGCAATCGGACTTCATTGCTTCCTCTGTTATCTCATGATTTGCTTTCAACAATTCAAAGGAAGAAATTTTCTCTCTTTGTATTTACCATCATGCTTGGAGGATTTATGACTTAATACATTACAAACATTTTTCTTCAGCAATTTAAAAGAAGAAAAACATAGTGGCAAGGTTTTTTCACCTAATTCAAGACCTTCTTCATTTTTTTCACTGTAGGCACATTTTTCAATTTCTTTGGATTGTTGAACACGTTCATTTTCAACTTTATCTTTGACCAATGGATGCATTTTTGAACTAATAATATATTCTACATAGCAAGTAATAGGGTCATCAAACACATGAGAAGAGTTTTGCGATATCTTGCCAATTTGTTCCATTGGTTTAGTGTGATTTTGCATCAGCACGCATTCATTTTCCTCAATAATGATCTTAGAATTTTCCTTCAACAATTTAAATGCAGCAAAGCGTAAAAGTAGAGAATTCTCTTCAGCTGATCCAATACTTTGCTCTTTGTAACTATGATATGTAGGTTGATTGATCTCATTGCACTGCTGAAAAGGAACGTTTTCTAATAAAGAACATACAACTAGTTGTTCTAGGAAGTCAACATCACAATCATCCTCATATTTATCATATATAGGCAAATCAATAACATCTGCAACATCATCTAACAAGAATAAATTTGGAACATCAATCTGCTGCTAAACAGGCTGACTTGCAACCTCATCTTCTTGATGGTCTACAAATGAATACATAAAACAATCAATCCTCTACTTATCCTGGAATGGATCAAGAGTTAAACTGGCACCTCCTCTTTCAACAAGTGGAATATATTCCTTTGCAAAATCATGAGTATTGAAAACTTCAGAAGAGGATATGATATTATTTAATCGTCGCTAAAGATCCCAATCAACCTTTTCGTGTTCATATTCTTGCATATACAGCCTCTCATTTTGGCCATATTCACCTGCTTGGATATTGTGTTGAATCTCCTAGGCATCATCAAACATTTGCTGTAAAGACCTAGGTTTTCTTTCCATCAGGGGAAAAGACAAATCTAGATGAAGAGTAGTTGCATAATGGAGCATGGCAACAATCTCGGTGAGTTGAATTTCTTTAGGAAATTTGTAGTAAATACTGGAAAACATCCTACTGAATATAAAAATAGCTTAATTTCTCTACTTTTTTAAGTGATCGAACTCTGTAAGTTGAAAATCCAACGATTTATTCTTTCCCTAAAACTTCAAAAAGACATTCTTCAATTCCTCCCATGAGCTAATTGTCTCAGGATGAAAATGTTTAAACCAGTCTTTGGTGTCCCCTCTCAAATATTGAGAGAAGGCCCTCATATAGACTTCATCATGGTCAATCTCNTTTCCCTAAAACTTCAAAAAGACATTCTTCAATTCCTCCCATGAGCTAATTGTCTCAGGATGAAAATGTTTAAACCAGTCTTTGGTGTCCCCTCTCAAATATTGAGAGAAGGCCCTCATATAGACTTCATCATGGTCAATCTCAAACAACTCTATAAAATGCTCAAACCCTTGGATGTGTTTTTCAACTGAGATGGTATCAGGTTCCCCATCAAACACAGGTAGGTACTTATAGTACTTTGGGGGAAACTCATGAAGGACTTGAGGTAGCTTCAAGGGTATGTATATATGTTGGGTCTTGGAGGATATTGGACTAAGTACAGGAGGTGAAATATCAACCTTGGCTTCATGGGGTTCATCAACTTGGCCATGCTTATCACATGGATTAGATGGGATTTTTTTAATCAAAATCAGTTATAAATTGAGGAGATACCTGTATAACTTTAAGAGGAGGACATATAATTTCAAGATTTTCATGATCATCATTTGCATGCAGCAGGTAAAGAAAAACTTATTTATCATTTTTAGGAAAGGACCAGAGGCAATTTATAACAATTAGTAAAATGCCTTGGAAAAAATCCCATTTTAAGTACATGTTTTCTTCCATAATGTCTTTTCATACCTCTATCAAGGGACCTCATCTTCCAGTGGAGTCTCTGAATTACATTTGAAGCTTAGGTGGAGTCGTCAGTAATGTTTTGGAAGCTAGATTATGCATTGAGAGTGGAGTCACCATTGAAGATTTGAATTTATGGATTCTTTTACCAGTGGAATCACCTTCAAACTGATATTTTGATGTGTGGAGTCACCAGAGAAGGAATACAGCGAATATGTGCCTAAGTGTCTACTGCTCTCAGACCTTAGAACTCAACCATGTCGCTCTTTCCCAGGGAAATTTTTCAATTTCATCCCCGGCAATGACGCAATGTTAGCACTCTGTAAATTTTGTCCAGCTGAATAGAAAAATGATAGAGGTAACTATTTCAACTAGCTTTAGAGTTGAGGCATTAGCCTGCTCAACTCAGAGAGGGATCTCTCGTGTCACTGGGTATTTCTTTGATAATCAGTGGCTAGGTTTGCTTTGGGGGTATTGTAAAGTTGTTGAAGAAATGGGGGCGGCGTTTGGGCTATGGAGTCAGAAATGAATAAAACAGAGACAAATTGTTGGAACTATCAAAAGGAAAAGGCTAAGTGAGGCAATGAGTCTGAGTTTAAATTAAAATTTGCATGGAAAAAGAGGAAAAAGGAAAATACATAACTGCATCAGAGCATATTAAAATGAATTCTAAATTGGTTAAGAAGAGAATCACATGAATTTAAATTGATAAGTCTAGAGTGTTATCATACAAATTGCATACTTTTAGCTCTTCAATTTAAAAGAAGAAATTATAAATGGAATTTCAAAGACACGGGAAATACACACTACGAGAGAAGACAGAACTCATATCACAGCCAAATAGAATCTTTTCATAAACAATTCAAAATTTTCTTATGCATTATATATTCACTTTAGCTCCAGGATTTCACAAAGTCTTCCTGCTAAGAGGGCAGGCTCCTCCTTTCTCCATGTTGTCTTTATCCTTGGGATGATATATATAGAAAAATTACATCTAGGATTCCAAATGAATCAACTTCTCCACAGTCTAAATATAGATATCGGTTACACAAAAGAGTAACGTATAACAACTATTCTCCTACTTTACAGGGAGCGTTATAAACAGTTCTGACATATTTAAGGCTTTCTGATTGAACGCCATACGTCCAAAATTTTATGAAACATACTCAATTCAACCTGAGAACTTATTCCATCTTCGTGATTCCTTCTTTTAGAGTGTTCAACCAGACTAGTTGATTTTCCCCAACGCTTTCAACTGCCTCATCTCTGATTCATGTATTTTGTCGCTTGCTCTGCTTCCTCTTTACTTCTCGTTTGTAGTGACCGTCCACATGTTCATTGATGATTAAATACCTCATGATAGGATTTAGTCTGCCCTCTCATTCTAGTTCTGTCGCAGGGTCAGTATGGAATTTGGTTGTTATATCTGTGCAATCGACTTACTCATTGATGAATTTTCCATGTTAGTTGAAAATCCTGGTTCACTGGATATTGTTTGATTGGCTTTGTCCATGTCTCCCGGTTTTGTAGAAAACACGATTTTTATCTTCCTTAACTTTACATAAATTAGGAAGTTGATCAAGTTTGAGATTACTCCACTTACGAATGAAACGTTGATTGCCCAGAGAAGAATAAATCCATCCATATTTTGAAGATCGATAGTCATTGATGTCTAATCATGAATTATTGACAAGATTACTTGCAGGTACATTGGTTGATCTATTCTGAATGGTGAGCCTTTAATCTAGTTGTCTGGCGACGTTTACCTGGCATTGGACAGGCGTAAAGTACCTGAATGAGTGGTTGAAGCTCTTGTTATGGGTCCTGTAGATGATGAAAACATTTGTTTACCTTCGTTTACTGGTTTCTTAAGAAATGAAGTTCTTTTTTCCCTTTTCCTGGTACCTACTTCAACATTTTCAGAGTCGTCTTCTATAACTTTGACGTTTTCTTCTTTGATTGATGGATTAAACATGGCCTTTGACTTCAGTTTGTACTTGTTGGTAACCCTAGTAGAATTCCTTCTAGGTTTTTGAGATACAAACACACCTTTAACCTTTTTCCTTTTGACTGCAGCACCCCTTTTACTGGTTGATGGCGATTCATGCTTGACTATAGTTTGAGTATTAAAATATTTATCTTAATCATTTTCCCCTTTAACATCTTCTTTAGAAAAAAATTTGATTTCTGGATCCAACATAGGTCTTTTACTTCTGCTATTCCTCGTCACCCTAATGTCGGGCATCTCTTCTTTAACAGGGGTTTCATTAATTGAAATATTTTGGCTTTGTGTGACAATCTTTCTCCTTTTGCTTTCTTCTATTTGTTGGACTGTGTATTAGGGTTTAAATATTGCGTGAGCCAGTTCTAGGGCTTCTGTAATTATCTTAAAGAAGACATAACTAAAGTATTAATTAGGACTTGATGAAACAGACTGCTCTTAGCATTGGTGGAAAGTGATTGCACTCTCTTTGACATCTTTGTCAGGATTATGAGTAGAAAATAAGGCAGATTTAAAGGGTAATCACCATTTAAATGCATTAATATCCTAATGTGGTAGATATAGACTAGTGAAAATCTACCTTCGTAGGTGATATACATGTGGATCACGATCAGAGCAGTGTGTCATTCAAGTCGAATCCAGTTGCAAGGTACTCCCCTTTTCCAATTTGGATTTTTCTTATCTGGAAGCAGGAATTGGTTTACAAACTCTGTAACCACATGCTCTTTCTTCCACCATCTTTCTCCTCAAACTACCAACCTGCAAGCTTTTGCAATTGTCTGCTCTATTACTAGCATCAACATATTATCGATCTCCACCTCGTGACCGTCAAATTTCAGAGCGAACTCCATGGAGACCTGCGCATCGTAACCTTGAAAAGTGGTGAGGAATTCAAACCACCTGGCATCTCTGAACCTTTGAGCCATCTGAGGATAAGCTTCAAGAAGTTCAGCACCCTGGGGTTCTATTCTGAATACCTTTCCTCTCCTCTTTGGCACCATCAAAACACAATTCTATAACTAGAACCCTCGGGTTCTAAATTTGCCACCTGCAATATGTTAGTGTATAACGTTCCTCTGAGCAAATACCTGCGCTTAAATTCAGCAAAAAGGTATAATATAATGATCATTGAGAATTGGGTGATTTTAAAATGAGAGCTTCGCGGGTACAAAGAAATCGGATTATGAAACTGATGCAGGAGCATTAATTCGACTTCATGGTGGAGCGGTCACATGTTGTGATATAGAACATCATTTGGGGTTAGAGAGAATAATAGATTAAACAAACCTACACTTCATTAATCTAGGTAGAGAGACTTGTTCTCAAAATTAGAGATAGATATGGAACAGATAGCTATCGAACAGCTCCCTGCGAGGAGATTGAGCCACCTGTTCTAAGTGTTGAATAAAAGTAGGGATTAGTTTTTCTAAAAATAGGAGAATGCCTAAAAACAGGCCTGGTTTGTTAAATATGATTAGAAATAGAGGAAAAAAAAAAGAAAGAGAGAGGGAGGGGGGCAGAGAGTGTGCAGGAGAGTTGCAGAGGAGAGAAAGAGAGAAACAAAATGAGGAGAATTCATTAATAAAGTTTCTTTCTATTGTGCAACATTCTTATATGTGAGAAATCCTATTCATTTGTATATGATTATGATATCTTTGTTCTCGTTGATGGAATACATATGATCTGTCATCGAAATAATACTATAATAAACTGATATTTTCATTCTGTAAGCATTGGGATAAATGGTGGAAAGCGAAGCGAAACTTGAAGAGATCAGGGATTTACGGTGCTAATCATCTAGAAGACGGACGATCGAGATCTGAGCGAAACCCAATAGTGAAGAATCGACAATTCAGATCACAACGGAAGGCGGCTGGTTCAAAAATTGATACACTTTGTGATTTCCGTTGAGGGTTACATGTCACCCGGTGTATGGAAGCGGAAATGTTTGGTAAGTACGAAAAAGGTGTCAGAAGTGTTTTTCGTTGAGTTATGTTCATGTCATGTGGTTGTAAGGTGCTTTGCATCGTGTATAAAATTATTTCCGTTGGGTTCTAGATAAAACAAAAAGTGCTTAATCCACCAAATTCGATAGGAGTCTTGTCAAAAGAACTGAATTGCCAATTATAGCAACAGACAACTAAATTTATCTCTGTCAAATAGATTTCACTAACACCAGTTGCATTAAGTGGTATCAGAGCTGATATCTGAGAACTTATAACATTGTATATGAAAGGGAAAATTTATTTTTCACCTTTACCAGTAATCGAGGCAAAAGAAAGTCTGAACAATGATAATTTAAAAACAGACTTACCACCCTCAGACATGGTTTTCAGAGTGGGATGAGGTAGAAGAGGTCGAGGAGGTAGACCTATAGCCAATGCATAAGTATTGGAAGAATTGAGAAGTCTCAGAGAAGAGATGATAGCCATGAGAGAAGCTGGAAGAAGAGATCCTGTAGCAGGTGATGTTAGTGAAAATGAACAGGAAGATGAACCTGAACCTGAAGAAATAACAGATGAGAATATTGGGTGAGCTCATGGTTGGGATTAGTAAGAAGGGCATTCATTGGGGCTAGCTCAAACCAAGATTAGAAGTAAATGCATATGATGGAGGGTTAATCCTGAGGAATTAGTTGATTGGATAAATTCCATGGATAAGCATTTTGATTTTGCCGAAATACCTGAGGAGAAAAGGGTAAAGTTTGCAGTAACTAGAGTCAAAGGACATGCTTTACTTTAGTGGGATAGTTGTACAACGGAAAGAAGAAGATTGCAAAAACAACCAATTAGAAATTGGAATAGAATGATAACAAATTGAAGGGAGAAATTCTTACTAAAAAGATTACCAAGTGTAATAGAGACAGATGCAGAATTGGAGACAAAGATTGCTTACTTTGTCGAGGAGGAGCTCTGAGAGGAGATTTTTAAAGTAAATATTAGAAATTTGGATACCTGAGGAGGATATACGAGAAAGTAGCGGACCATGAATGGTTTTAAATTTGACATCAAGATGAGATGAGTTTGTTTTCACCTCAATCGGTTGAAGAAGCATATCAATGTGCTTTGCAACTGATTGAGGTGAAAATGAATAGGAGGAACAACTCATGGAAAGGAAAAGGTCATCCTTACAAGTGTAAGGGACAACAAACTGGAAATGGAAAATTTTCAGTTCAGAAAGTTGAAGCTGAAACATCAAATCAGCCTGAACAACCCCAAAGAGGAAGAGACTTCGGAGGAAGAAGATATTTTCAGAGAGGTCGTGGAAGAGGTAGAAACTATGAGGTTAGATGTTATAATTGTGGAAAACTAGGACATATGTCTTGGGATTGTCCAGAAGGAGAAGCAAAACAAGGGAATGTTCAAGTTGCACAAGATGAGATTGAACAGAAATCACCTAAGGATCATGTCGAGATTCCAGAACCAGGAGAAGCCTTGTTGATGAGAAGAACTTTACTTTGGAAGCCAAGCAAAGTACATGCACTGGCCCGGAGGAAGAGGCTTGTTCAAAACAATGTGCAAATCTCAAGGTAAGTGCTGCAAGTTGATTATAGATAATGGTGAATGCTTACGATAATTTAGTTCACATTAGAGATGGTTGAAAAGTTAGGATTGAAGAGAAAGACATCCTACACCCTCCAGAGTTTCTTGGTTGCAGAAAGGACACCAAGTCTTAGTCAATGAGCAATGTAAATTTGATTTCCAGATTGAGAATTACAAAGATCAAGTTATATATGATGTGATACCAATGGATGTGTATCATGTGTTTTTGGGTAGACCATGGCGGTATGGCCAGGAGTGTGATGTATAATGGCAGGGAGAATACTTTTTCTTTGGAAAAAGAAGGTAGAAGACATACTCTTATTCCTCTTAAGGATGAGAAAGTAGAGGAACAGACCAGTTCAAAAATACTACTAGTTAAATAAAAATAATTTCTGGAACAATTGCAAGAAGATGTAAGTTTTGCTATTATTGGTAAACCTAGAGCTGTTATAACCAATACGAGAATTGATGAGTTGCCTATTGAAGATCAGAAATTATTGGATGAGTATATGGATATAGTTGTGGATGATTTACGAGATGAATTTCCACCTATAACAAGTATTAGCCATCACATAGACCTGATCCCTGGAGCTAGTTTGCCAAATCCTAAAGCGACCCTCTGAGAATGACTCCAGCAGAATCTGTCAGAAGACAAGTACAACAATTGTTGGATAAAGGATTGATCAAAGAAAGTTTAAGCGTGTGTTGTACCTACGGTATTAAGTCAAAAGAAAGGAGGAGAGATAAGATGTCACGATTCGAGCCATAAACAAGATCACTACTCAATTATAGTTCCTTTACCTAGAATGGATGATCAAATGGATTGTTGAGTGGTTCAAATTACTTTTCTAAGATAGACTTGAAAATTGGATATCATGAGATAAGAATGAGAGAAGGTGGAATGGAAGACAACTTTCAAAACAAATCTTGGGTTATATGAATGGTTAGTTATACCTTTTAGGTTGACTAATGCACCTAGTACTTTATGAGATTGATGAATGGAGTGCTTAAAGGAATTTATTGGAAAGTTTGTCATAGTATATCACGGATGATATTCTTGTTTTCAGTAAAACAAAAGAATAACATATCAGACATTTGAATTTAGTCTTGAAGAGATTGCATGATGAAAACTCCTGATAAATCTGAAAAGTGTTTCTTTATGAAGGAAAAATTGATTTATTTAGGATTTGTAATTTCACAAGAGGATTGAAAATGGATCTGAGAAGATAAGGAAATCCACCAGTTGTCCTCCCCAAGAAACATATTTGAAATTAAAGGATTTTCCACGAGTTGGCAAGCTTTTACGGGGAAGTTTATTAAATTTCGGTGGAATATGTGCTCCAATTTTGGATCTGATGAAGAAGGAGAAACTTGATCATTTAAATGAATTTTGTTACGAAGAAAAGGTTTTAATTTCTTGAAATCTGAGAAGCCTGTCTTGGCTCTCCCGGATTTCAAGAAATTATTTTATGTTAAGTGTGATGCTAGTGGACATGCCATTGGAGGAGTTTAAGGAGTCAAGAGAGGATAGAAGCGGTTGCATATTTTGATGAAAATTGAATGAAAAGAAAAACCGAAATATTCTACTTATGACAAAAAATTCTATGCAGTCATACAAGCCCTAAAAAAAATGGAGGCATTTACCTTATGCCTAGAGTTTATCTTACGACGACAATCATGCTTTGCAATTTATAACTAAGCGGGAAAAATTGAATGAAACATGCTAAGTGGGTTGAGTTTATGCAAGAATTTACTTTGTTTTAAAACATATCAGTGAAAGTTCTAACAAAGTTGCAGATACTTTGGCCGAGAAGATGTTTTATTTTGCAGGAGTTTCAGGTGAATGTGCTTGGATTAGATCATTTAAGGAGATGTATGCAGAAGATGAAGATGCGTGTTTTAAAGGCTACTAATTTGTAAGTCAAGTGTTCGAGATAAGGAGTCCATGGCTAGATTTCATGACTAGGGAAAGGATTCTTGTTCAAAGGAAATAAATTATGCATTCCTAAATGTTCAATGTGAGGGAAAATTTGTTATAGGAGAAACATAGTGGAGGACTGCTGGACACTTTGGGAATGATAAAACTTATGAGCAATTGAGTAGTTTCTACTATTTGCCAGGTATGAGAGCGGATGTGCTTGGTGTAAACCAAATGTCAAATTTGTCGGTAATAAAGGGAGACAACGAGAATACACAGTTGTATCAACCATTACCTATTACAAAGAAACCTTGGGATGTTGTAAGTATGGATTTTTTTTCTAGGATTTCTAAGAACAAAAAAGGAGTAATGACTCTATATTTGTTGTAGTGGATAGATTTTCTAAAATGGCATTTTATACCATGTTCAAAAACTAGTGATGCTACTCTTATTGAAAACCTATTTTTCAAAGAAGTAGTAAAGACTTCATGGTCTTCCTATGAGTATAGTCTGGGATAGAGATACCAAATTTGTTGGACATTTAAGGAGAAATTTATGGAAAAAGTTGAGCACTGATCTTAACTTTAGTTCAAACTACCATCCACAAATTGATGGTCAAAATGAGGTTACAAATAGAAGCTTGGGGAACATTTTGAGAAGTTTGATTGAAGTGGACATTCTAATCAATGGGATTTGGCTTTACCACAAGATGAGTTTGCATACAATGACTCACCTACTTGAAATGCAGGTTTGAGTCTTTTCAAGATTGTTTATGGAACAAATCAAGAGGAGTGATGGAACTTTAGAGATTTGGGAATGATGGAAAAGGAGTGCAAATCTGAAGAGGAATTTTTTTCTTGAGATATGTAGATATTGCATGAAGCAGGTTAAAAAAACTGAGTTGTGAAACACTCAAGAATTATAAACAAAAAGCTGATTTGAAAAGGAAGAAATGAATTTTGAAGAGGGTGATCTAGTATTAGCCTATCAGAAGAAAGAAAGGTTCCCCTAAGAATTTTCTGTGAGTTGAAACCAAGAAAGATTGGACCTTTGCTAGGATCTTGAGGAAATTCTCGGCAAATGCCTATGAGATTGAATTATTTGATAATATAGGTATCTCACCTATATTCAATGTTAAATTTATATAGATTGCTCGAGGGGGTGGCCTTAACTTCATCAACAAATGAATCAGATACTGGACCAAAGATAGCATGGAAGAAACAGATTCCTGTTACACAAAGGTTGGAAATGGAGAAGATATTGGATACAAGAGTTCTGAAGAAAACCAGAAAACATGAGTACTATGAGTACTTGATCAAATGGAAGAATCGGCCAGTGGAGGATGCTACATGGATGAATGAAGAAGTTATACAAGAAAATGGCAACACTTTGGAAGAACTCCCTTGAAGCGAGGAGTCATTAGAATTTTCTTTCTTTTTCTTTCTCACAGAATTACGATGTAGGAGCATTAATTCGACTTCATGGTGGAGAGGTCACATGTTGTGATCTAGAACAACATTGGAGGTTAGAGTGAATAATAGATTAAACAAATCTACACTTCATTAATCTAGGTAGATAGCCTTGTTGTCAAAATTAGAGATAGATATGGAACAGATATCTATCGAACATATCCCTGCGAGGAGACTGAGCCACCTTTTCTAAGTGTTGAATAAAAGTAGGGATTAGTTTTTTCTAAAATAGGAGAATGCCTAAAATCAGGCATGGTTTGTTAAATATGATTAGAAAATAGAGGAAAAAAAAGAAAGAGCGGAGGAGGAGAGTTGGAGGAGAATTAGAGAGGAGAGAAAGAGAGAAACAAAATGAGGAGAATTCATTAATAAAGTTTCTTTCTATTGTGCAACATTCTTATATGTGAGAAATCCTATTCATATGTATATGATTATGATATCTTTGTTCGTTGATGGAGATACATATGATCTGTCATGAAATATCTTATAATAAAAGCTGATATTTTAGATTACGTAAGCATTAGGATAAATGGTGGAAGCGAAGAAAAAACTTGAAAGAAGATCGAGTTCTGGTGCTAATCATCGGAGAGCGGACGATCAAGATCTGGCCGGAACCATGATGAAAATTGACAGACCGGATCCACCGGAAGGTGTTGGTTGAAGTGATACACTTTGTGATTTCGCTGAGAGATACGTGTCCATCTGTGTATGGAAGCGGAAATGTTTGGTAAGTATGAAAAGGTGTCAGAAGTGTTTTCCGTTGAGTTATGGTCATGCCATGTGGTTATAAGGTGCTTAGCATCATGTATAAAATTATTTCCGTTGGGTGCTAGATAAACAAAAAGTGCTTAATCCGCCAAATTCGATAGGAGTCTTGTCAAAAGAACCGAATTGCCAATTATAGCAATAGACAACTAAATTTAGCTCTGTCAAAAACATTTCACTACTTACAGGTGATTATGAAACGGTTTGAATGAGTAAATGATTCCAAGCTATTGTGGACACATGCGAACTCTCAGACCACAATTTGTGTCATCATAATGAAATATGGATGGCAGGTAGCATATCAAGGCATGATTATTTTTGCGCTACGGGAATAGCCTTATTCCCGTGAGTGCACAATAATGTTTTAACAAAATTTGAATTTATGAAGTTCAAATAGGTATATAAGGTGACACCTCGTTTAAAACCATGTCTTTCAATTTCAAACTTAAATAAACTATTCAAAAACTGAAATGCAAACCATAAGACACTAAAAACAAGATCAAAATCAAATGCAAACAGAAAATGAAGTGTAGGTAAGAAGGTTTTAGAATAAGGGTTTTCTCACTAAATCAAGAGAAAAATTAGAGACTAACATTATCAATGAAGATGACGATGGACCTAGGAATGAAGATCATGTTCTCAATCATCAGTTGCAACAAATCAAGGTGATCAACATTCTCTTGTTGAGTCTCTAACCTTGTTTTGCGTGATATTCCTTTTGGTGATGAGGAAAATACTTCTAGTGAGGATGATGAAACAAAGCAGGCAGTATGTAAGAAACATTGTGTCTAGGACTAGGACTATACATTTTATATCAATCCAAATCATTCTAATTATACAAGGTCTAGGAAATAATTTCTCACTAAATCAATTTCCATAAGTGAATTCATTTCAAGTGAGTGTTGTGAAATAATTGTTTTGAAAGCATGGACTACATGTAATGCCTTGAATAAAGGAAGACATATTTTTCAATGAATAAGATCATGAAAAAATTCATATTTGATGGGGTTCATGATATCTATGAAGACATGATATGATTATCTCATTGGGAATATTTTACTTTGCAGAAAGGATTTAAGAAAAATTCACTCAATTAGTAATATTGGTCTATCAAGAATCCAAAACAAGGTTGAGAAAAGATCCTTCATTTTATTCAAAGGTACATCATGGATGTAGGTGAGCCATTATAAAAACTATATTATCATGGATGTGTGAATTCTTTTCCAAACATGGAGAGTGTATACGGATAGAGACCTGATGCATATTCGGATAATTTCTCAAGAGGAAATCTGCAAAATTAATACAAAGGGATATGTTTAAGGTGTTGAGGGAAATGGTAATTTTATTACATATGCATATTTTACAAGAATATGGAAGAAACAATTCAACAATGTTTGTATTCATAAGAAGTAAAGGATGGGGATTTCGTTATATGTGCTATTCTTAAATCGAGAAGAGATAAATATAAAGGGGAAGAAAAGAGATATATATTTACTATTTAGATGTTTTTTTTAAATTGTATATTTATCAATGTTGCTAAAAATATATGATCAATATTTTCATTTTTATGTCATGTGCATATTCCACAGTCAAATCACTTCAAGAACATCGGAATCAACAATAAAGTGAAAGGAAAAAGTTGTGCAAACATTGGAAGAAGTGATGTGATGCTCCAAACAAATATTTAAGTATGATAATAGATGTATGGACGAGAAGAAAACACTTCTACCACTTTTTTCTGTACACCAAAAAATTTACCGGAAGAGAATTTCATTATGTTTCACTTGGTTGTTTGTATGATTTTCAATGGAAAATGTGTCCAAGGGTTTACTTCACAGCCTCAAATATTCATAATGATGAAAATATGACAATCACCATAATTCATCATGTGATCACTCATTGGTGTGGCAATATTCCTCAAGTTCTCTATCTAACAATCACCATAATTCATCATGTGATCACTCATTGGTGTGGCAATATTCCTCAAGTTCTCTATCTACAATTGGACAACACTAGTCGTGAAAATAAAAATCGAATCGTGTTTGGATATCTTTGCACGCTTGTTGAAATGAGAATCTTTCAAAAAGTGAAAGTTGGTTTCCTTCTTGTTGGACACACTCATGATCATATTGATCAAATGTTCAATCATTTTTTAGTAACATTGATAAGGAAAACTGTTGAAATCCTACCATAATTGATTGAATGTATTAAGAAAGCATACATTCCAGAGCCTGTTTTTCATGTATTAGAAGACACTGTTGACATGCGAAGATTTATTCAGGGTTCACATCATGAAGAAAAATGTATTGAGAAGATTAATGACATTATCTTCCAACATCAATTTTGTTTCAAAAAAATTGATGGGAAAACACTTATATGGGGAAAGCAATATTCAACTACTGCAGAATTGGGGCCTTCATCAGTTTTTTTCATTTTTGAAGTTCATTCCAAATCATCCAATATTTGCATCAAAGTTATTGTTATTACAATCAGTTTCTAAAATCCATAATTCACATAGGCATAATAGAGATGTAGATTATTCTAAATACCAGGAAGAAATAAAAAAGTTCATTAAAGATACATATGAGTACTTTGATGTTGTTGATTATGTTTTGTGGGAGTCTTTTTTCAATGGTCAAAGTGACATAATTTGAAGCTCAACAAATGAAAATACATTTTTTAAGATTCCATTTCATTTGCCACAAAATATGCCAAATGAATCTGAAGAAAGAAACATTGTTGAACAAAAAGAATCTCAAGGTGTTATTGAGTTTACACGGGAAGAGGAAAGATAAATGTGTATTGGTTCTTGAAGGTCATGTGCACAAAGTGAAGCCATGAAAGACCTTTACAGGGATTCAGTACATGATATTGAGGAGGGTAGCATGATTTAGTCTCAGGGACTAAAGATCCACATGGTTATCCATTCTAGATTGTAAAGGTTAAGATAGAGAAAGAAAATGAAGATGTTATTTCAATTGAAGTGCATTGGTATGCAACAGGTACACACCCATTCAATGGTGTGTACAAGCCAAAGATGGTGGTTGAGAAACATTTCAATAGAAAGAGAAAAAGAAAGGGTCAAAATACAACTCGTCGTCGCACAGACCTATTAAAATTAGAGGATGTTGACACACTTGTTTATGAATTCAATTTGACAAAGAGAGGAACTCTTTGCTACAAGACAACGGATATTATCAAGAGGTTTATTCCACAAGAAATAATTGCAATATGGGAGTCCGTTGAACCTAGTCGTAGATATAAAAGGATTTTGAAATCTGAAATGTTGGGCATGCATGTAGACTCAGATGGCGCATTCATCGAAAATAGAGAAGAGTATGGATCATCTACATCTTCATCCAATCATTCATCTGAAGACAATGTATACTCTGATGGTATTTCAAAATCCATGAGTCAATATAAATAAGTGTATGAAACATTTTATGTATTTTTTATCCATACGATGTTTGTATGGTAATTAGAAATGAGCATTGAACTTACATATAATTTATGATTCATTTCTATGTGTTATGAATTATATGTTTTGATTATGAAGAATATAATAAAATGTCTTAGCTCATATGTTTTGAATATGGACAATATAACAATACTTTTAAGAAATAATTTATGTTGTATTCAATGTAACTTGTATTTACATTTTTTTATTAAAAGTAAAAAAAAATATTAAAAAGTGATGTTTAAAGTATAGTGTGATATTTTCATGGCATTATGTATTATATTGTGCTTGGAGTGTTAAACTAAGATTTTTAAAGTAAGCATTTAGTGGTTGATTTTATGATTTTTTTTTATAGTAATGATGATTTATTTTACCACTTTATAGTATAAACATGCAATGTCTCACACAAATGTCTTCCTCCTTCACCCTAGCCTTGCTTTTATAATCTTGAGTTATGACCTAACCCTAATATCCAAAGTGATTGTCAGTTGAGATTATTTCTCACTTCACTTGAGATCAATGGATACTATTTAATTCACTAATTCTAATTAAAGAATCTTCTTAAATAAAACTCAACTCACTAATAAAAGAACTTTACTTTAATAATTCCTTTAATAAAATTAAATTCTCAAGGTAGAAGGGTTTGGATGACTTTCGCATGTCTAGACACTTAGACCTATGCTGAAATACATGTATGATTCTGCAAACATCAACACTCCCTGTTGGCGAGGAAGGTATTCTGCACCACTCAAAGTTTGTCCCTGAAAAACACAAACTTACCTTTTATGAAGGGTTTGGTCAGAATATCTGCAACCTATTTCTTGTATCTTGAGACATTCCCAGTTGTTAGGAACATGCCAAGACCATTTTCAACCAAGTTTTTGATTGCAAGTTGGCCCTTCCATTCAGAGGAGGCTCCTTGATATTATTTCAAAATGTTGTTTTCTCACTATCACTAAGCAACAATTTTATCATTAAGCTCAATAGCCAGTTTTGAATATATAAGGAAAAAGGATAAACATGGTAGAATATGAAAGACAACAAACTGAAATAAAAAAAAGGTTGTAACTTCAGAGATTAGAGGTTTAATACATTGGGCATGGAGTCTCAACTAACAAAACACGATAGTTGAAAATGATAGATGGAAGAAATTGAGAAAATACAATGTGTTGTTCCAGAGTCTGTACTTAAGGCTCAAAAGTATAGTGTCTAGGCATCCGAAAGTGCGTAAAGGGTGGAGAAGAGAGAAACGTCAACCTTAGGCAAAGGAAACTAAGGAAGATTTCTATGTTGCCGTTGTCTAGCTTCCAACTGTTCATGGATGGTTATATCCTGTTCAATCGCTGCCCATGAACGTTCGAGTTCAACTCGGGTAGTAGTTGTTTTAAGAATAGTGTCGAAAAGGTTTAAGGCAGTGTGCGTTTGATTTGATAATCCAGGTTCGATATTAGGCTGTGTTGGTATAGGGACAGTCATGGAGGAACAGTAAAACAAGAAAAACTTCAGAGAGAAATTAAGTGTTGTCTCAATTTGGTCATATAAAAGAGAATTTACGGTTTCGGAAATAAAATGGGGTGCAAATCAAAGGCTCTTTCCCGTAACTGAGTTATATCTTAATAAAATGTATGAGGTGGGAGAAAAACATTTAGTTGTCTATGATGTAAGGCTCCTATCAAGGGAGAATCTCACGTATAAAAAGGAGAGGAAAACTATAAGGAAATAACCCAATGTAGCATAAAATATATATATACTTCTGAAAGTGTTGACTGGTCTTACACCTGTTGATAGCCGGTACAGAGGAAAAACAGTAAACAATTACAAAAAACCAAAATTCATTCGCTATAGTAGTGGTCGTACTAAATTATAACGAAGCATTCATCAGTTAGGAATATGAAATGAAATGAAATATGAGATACAAGAAAACAAACTCATAACACAGTCATGACGGAATTGAGAATCTTCAGATTTTCTTTGTATTAACTCTCAAAATGTAAAACTCTGTTACAATCGACACAAAAAGGTCCAGCCCCTTTTTTCTTTCTTTCTATGGTATATTTATACAGTTTTACAATAAGATATAATCTCAATCGTTACAAAAATTTCAGTTATGATAGGAAGGAGAGTAATCGCTCCATTTCTTCTTCTCTGTCTTCACTTGGTGCCAGAAGTTTGTCCTCGTGCGTGCTCGGTACAGGTGACACATCTTTCAACCAGCTGAGATATCAGCCTCGACGGTTATGCTTGACAGTTGGCTTCAAAAGAGTAACAGTCTCGGGCTAATTGCGACAGCCTGTCTCCCATCTATCTGTCTATGATGTCGATAGCGCATAATTGCACGCTTGGTTTAATCATACATTTGTCTATTTGGACTATGTCCTCCATAGTCACTTGGGAGATCTCGACCGAATCTCTTTCCTCTTTTTCCTTTATATCAAGTGAGATTTTTTCCATATTCATTTGCATCAACGTTTCGGCATTACCTCCACTATCAATGCCTAGCAGATCGCCATCTATAGAACTAAAGGCCTCTTCTAAGGAATTCGTTACCCTTTTGGCTTGCAGCTTGCCTTCCGTGATGATGTGCTCCCATTCTTTTAATAGAATGTTTCCTCTGGTCTACTCCGAAATGGTGAACCTGGGAATACTTCCCGAACCCCTGTTGTTTGTGGCTATCGCAGCCTCTTGGAAAGCGACCCGTGCTGCTCCAGCTTCCCTTTCTCTGGTAGATAAGTTCTCCAAAACTTGATTAACCAGTAAGCAATTGTCCCAAATCTCCCCTACCTTGCCAAGTAAATTTCGTTGGGCCGCAGAGACTCTGCCCCAAATCTCCATCGCCTGGGATTGAAACATCTCGATATCTATCACTTTGCTTTCGACGATTTTCACCCTAGCCTGCAGTTGTTGGATCAAATCCTTTTGCTGTCTTGCTTGCATCTGACCATCACGGACCACCAGTTGTGCTTGCTCGAGCTTAGTCTTGAGTATCTCTATCTCGTTTTTATCGGCCAACCTGGCCTGCTCTATTCCTACACTCTCCTGGTCTTTGGCAGTTTCTGTTGTTGTGGCTAGTCTGGCTTCAAGGGTCTTGATGAGGCGATTTTTTCGTTTAAGATGGTTTTTCAAAAACCCGACTGAGAATTGGTTCGCCAAGGCATATGCTCCTAATGTCCCTGTGATTTTAGTCGCAAATTGTTCATTCTTCTTGTCCTTCCCATCAGTTATGACTTTGTATTTCTTGGCTGTTGACTCTCCTTCTTGATAGAATTCCCTCTTTACAACTACCTTTCTCTTCTTATCGAAGAAAAACTCATTCGGAGGGAGTTCTTCTACCCTTATAGGCCTCAACTCTTCATTGAAGATCCATCCTGCATCAATATTTCCCTGAGTCGACTGCAAGGAGGTAACTTATGTGATAGGTTCTCCGATCTGCTTTGCTGATTTTCCCGGAGTTGTAACCGGACTCTGCTTCTTCGGTGGGTCGGGATTCTTTATCTCTGCTTTCGGACTCTTAGTTTTCTCTCCCTCGTCCTGGTGTTTTTCTTGATCGGGAGTTTCATCCTTAGAGCCTTTGGCATCTCTTTGTTTCGCCTCCGCCGTACTCGGACTCTCACCCCGCAACATTGTGGGAAGACAACTGTGTCAATGTTCCTGGAACTTCATAACATCGACTCTTTCTTCGGGTGCCAAGGTTTGTATCCGAGCTAGAATCTCAGCATTGGACCTTGCGCCTCGGAAAATATCATCCGAGGGTGAATTCTCGTGCTCAAATCTCTTGAGCCCGCAACTGGACAAATGATTGCTCACGACCCTTTGCGGATCGTGCTTCTTGTATTCAATGAGGACCAAATTTAGGTCTTCCAGGGCTCCTGCCTCAGCTTTGGCATGCCCGAAATCTAATAAAGAATAAGAATTTAAATGAACAGGAAAAGGTGGCCATACCTTCTTTGAGTATCCCTTAAGCTCTTTGCTTATACCATCGATCACTGTTTTCCTAGCAACCTCACGACAAGCCAACTTGTCAGGAATGAACAATGGCAATGCATGTGGGGGAACCGAAGCCCCGAAAACTCTGAGATATGAAAATTCAGCTTCTACATACCAGTGGGCTATGCTGCTCAAATTTGTCACTATACTGTCCAATATCCTAGGTGGCGGGTGACCAAAAATAGTGACATGCAGGGGCACCATCACCCAGTTGAAGATTTCATACACGAAATTTGCCGCTTTGTTTTCCCACAATTTTGCATGATAAACGTGGATAGGCTCATCTTCTGCTGGGGTCCAACTCCAACTCATTAAGGGAAATGGTGTTAAAAAACACACGACATCCATAATGTATGCAGACATGAAAAATGAAGATGCCTTTCCGCTCTCTTTCTACGCCCAATACTCTGTGACTCGACTAGTCAAGCTATCGGACAACATTTTCGCCCAGTCGAAGGAACTTCCTTCGGCGACCCGAAACATTAGAGGCACCCACGGAAGAAAAAAATGTGAGGTGTCCTCTCTCCAATATAACCTACATGTCATCATGGCTACATATTTGTACTGTGGTTCTAAGGAAGCTATTGAATATATGCCGTGGCTATCAGCCCTGAACTTTGCGGCGTGCAAAACCCAATCTCTTATTAAACTGGACATGGTTTTATCATACTGTATGCATTCCTTCTGCTTGAACTCGTCCAAGAATTCGGCGCCATATGTGTAGTCGGACATTGTGGGCAGCTTATACATGGTTTGCAGATGTTCCGGCCTGAAAGTCCTGATGGTGACTTTCTGCTCATTCATGATGGTTCTGGTCGGTATGTCCACATGGTCTAATGCCCATCGCACCATGTCATAATATGGAAGCAATCGTGACCTGGCTGCTACTTTGTGCATTTCGGATTGAATGACTATCTTATACTTGGTGGTTATATCATTTTTTTCATTGTCGCTGGAGTCATCGGAATAATCCACCAATTCAGCCTGCAGAACATCTGAAACGAACAACCAATTTGGGATCGAGTCGATACTTCGAGGCGAAGTATCAACAACATTGTCTGAGCCTTGTCCCGAAATCTCAACACTGGCTTTGGATGATTTTCGCGGAGCCATGGTTGGAGATTGTGTTTTAGCTCTTCTGCGATAGAAATACGTATACATACAGAAGTCAGTTCACCGAGAAAATGGGCTCTGCGTAATGTAGAAATGAATTTACTATAATGCATGACCATTCTATATATATTCGAAAACTGGTACTCTTTCAGATGAAATCTATCAAATCATGCTCAGAATTAAATTTAACCATAAAAACCCGAGCTTTATTCATCGATTCACCCTATTTCCTAATTAATGCCATAAATTTTGGCAGTTTGAAGTGTCAGTTAGCGTATGGAAGAAATAAGGTTACCTTGTAAATCATGCAAGCATCAAGAAGCAGGATGTATTGATTTAGCTTAATTAATCCGGCTTTACCAACGTTAATTAATCTTTCGCCACTCGTAGTATCGAGAATTTTGCTTTAACACTTTGAACCTCTAACACCCGAGATTGCGATGATCGACTTTGGTTAATAAAAAACGTGATTTTGATTAGGAGCTTAATTAATTTCGTTATTATTTATATTTGTCGTATCGCGGATCGGAGCTTCGAAGGTAAGTTTCCAGGAAGTATGCATGCTGAGCTACGAAACCGCGAGATCGCGATAACATGACTTAATTAAAAGGGAAGATAAACTTGGATTAAGTGATTAATTAATTATGTTCACACCTTTATCGTGATCTCGCAAGTCGGGGTTTAGAAAGTATAACTTTTAAAAAAGAAAATGCCGAGTGGCAAATTGCCAACAGAACGTTACCATGGTTTAGCTTTTACTTTTAACCTTGACACGGGTTACTAAAATAAGGACTTCGTGTTCTCGGCTATCGGGGCTACGACAATAAATTTTTGGGTTTGGTGAACGCCGAGGTGCGAAACCCCGATGACGTTTAATCATGGTTTAGGGAAAACTTTACCCTCGTTACTACCCTGGGTGAAAAATTAAAACGATTTCGTCGTTTCGTAGCTCGGGGCATGTGAACTACGTGACTTATAGTATCCGACCTACGAGAGCCCGAGGTAGAATGAAATTTGTGATGGGCTAGAAAAAACAAAGGCGACTCCAACACAATGGATCTCATACCTAACAGTGAGTGAGGAAATCCCTATGAATATGAGATGAAGAAAATTTGATCTGTTGGGCATTAGATAATGAATCCAACATAACAAAATTTAAATAAAATAATATATAGCTATGTATATGTTCTCACTAACCATGACTACATCATAAAATTAATGAAACATATATGACAATAGTGGTTGTCATACCAAGTTCCTATCTCTCAAATATATCAACCTTACTGCAAATTACAAACTAATGAAAAAGAATAGAGATGGAAAGTGAGAAGCTCAATACAGAAAATAGAAAGAAGACAAGGCTCTGCTAGGAATGAGCCATGAATCCATGCATAAATCCTTAAGATATGAAAATATTAAAATTTCCCTATGGGCTTACAGAGAATGCAACCTCGCTACCTAGAAAATCCTCCTAAGCTAGTTACCCGTGCTAAAGTCTTCAGATGTTGCTTATATCTTCCTTGAATTATAAATGACTGCCTTTATTCCTAGAACTGGTGCTCAACTACTGCCTGGAAAACTAGATTTGTTTTAATTGAATGTTGATATTCTACCTTTGAAATCTGGATCAAATTGATTTGTTTCCTTAAATAATTTTGGAGAAAAGAGTTTAAATAAAACCCGACATCTTTGACTGACATGTTGTCCCATATCCCTAAAAAGTAGAGTTATGTTGTGATGTATTTATTCTTTTCAACTTATTTGTTTATGCTTGAATAATTATTTTCACAAGATAAAACTCCATAGGTTGATTGGTCAAGAAGTGATGATGATGTAACAATAGGAGTCAAATGTCCACCACATTGACAAGTGAAAATATTCAAAAAGAAATCCATTTAATTGCTTCCTAAGAGTAAGAGTGTTTGCATCATTACATTTTCTTTGCCAATGCTAAGAAATCTACAACTGCTCTTGCTTCCAGGTTCACTTACTTAAACCACTTTTCATTCTTTAAACAACCATATCAATATGCAGCTTCATTTGAGCATTTTTAATGAAACCATAATTTTATCTTGCTAAATATAAATCTTAAAGAAACACATATATTCATGTAGAATCATTAGAAAGAAACCAAATCAAACTCTTGAACAAAAATCATCTTTACAACTTCATCACTAACCATTATAAACCATAGGCCCCTTCTCCTTTGTATTGTTGGAATAGTATTGTTTTGAACATATAACAAAAGGGTGGCATTGTTTTGAAAAACCAGTGATGGTTTTTCGAGACCAGGAATTGAACTTGCCCCTAGATTTATTATATTGGAACGAATCCTCCTCAATATAATCATCATTGTTACTATTAGTTCAATGCAGATGTGAGAATTACTCTCGTTGCAATGCCTATAGTTGTCCAATTCTTTCTTTTCTGGCCCATTTTTGCACATTACAAGAGAATAGAAAGTCCAACGAAGCTGGTGTATGGTATCACCTGCCATATCCTGAAGAGAAAATTATTCATTCCAGATACAGTTCTTGCACATAATTTAAAAATAAACAAAGCCTCCTATTGTAATTGTTAATGATGGCCATTGGCAAATTCATTTTTAGAAAACTGAATAAATCTCCTAAACCTTTCGTGATTTTGCAATTTGTTCCTGCTACACTTAATTGGGGTCACTCTGCAGAAAACCCATGTTGTATTTTTTTTAAATTCCTCTTTGTTTGCTTGAAAAATGTACCCAAAATTGTTTTGTTTTCTCTACTTCCAGGTAAAGACCATTCATCTTTGTGTTTATTGATGGAACTTTGATTATCTACATCCGGAAATGTGGAAAAATAAAAATATTCAGTTTCTGAATATAGCATGCTAGTGGCCCCATCACTTTGAGATATGTTAGACACAAAAATACCATTCTGGAGCGCTAGATTCAATGTTAAATTTTTTGCAAAACGACACTTATTTTTACATCGACGCGTACAGTG
>SNQJ01S0032423.1:10886-22376 GCA_010110895.2 Picea sitchensis | reverse complement strand
AAAAGTTACGACCCCGAGAAGTTGATGTACCAACTTACCCCATCGGGGCCCACATGAATTTTGGTGATTCATCTCCTAGGGTTAGGTTTTTGGATGTTTATGGTTTTCTCATTTATGGTGTATTTTTAAAAGTAATTTGGAGCCACATTGTAACCATCTTCTTGCGAATGAGCGTAGCTGACACATCTATTCTCAAATATAAGGTACCACCATTCTAGCTAGCTTGTGTGCTTTTTCATTTTACAGTATTTTGTATTTCAGACAATTATTAATAAAATCTGTGATTTAATGTACTATTGTGTTCTTTCCGTGTCTCTATGTAATTAATTTTTATATATCTATTAAATCTCTAACTTCGTATCGTTCCTAAAATAATCCGGATCACTAGATCGACGACTGAGATTTAATCCTTCCCCTACCCCGATCAATAGTCTAGATCATCCCTCGGAGTCTTCTCCATCAGAGTTCACCTCAACGACTTACTACGATCAGTACCCTGTGATGAATGGATAGAATCTATTATCTCACCATATCAACAACTGATATTTAATCCTACCCCTACCCAGACTGGGGGTCCATATCTAACCATCGCACTGAATCGATGGTCGCAATCCTCCGAGGAAAAAAAAGGGTTTCCTCTGGCTTATCAGTATAGTTAAGGACTCAGTCAATTTCATGAATATTTATTGAGTTCTTTCAAGACTTAAAAATTTTCAAGAGTTCTCCCCTTGGTCCAAGTTATTCCTTTTCCTACCCAGGGTACCTTTGTTTCATCTTATCCCGCAATTTTCCTTTGTTGCAGGGATTCCAAACACTATCACACACACACACACACACACACACACATAACCACACTATCACATACAATAGGTAGTGATGTCAGTTCATATTTCAACTTAATATATAACATAGATTCAAAATATTTGCATAGTCAAACGATTATGTAATTTGTTCCCTTCTGGATTTACCCATTACACCAGATTATCATAGGCAAATACTGACAACTATTTTACTAAAGACAAAGAATGTCTGTAACCAAGGACACAAGACTTTCATGCAGATATATTTCATTCAAATTCGAGGTTATTTCCAGGAATACAAAATAAACTCACAAGTTAGGTATTGATTTCCAAAACTCACCATGGAAAGCATTTAACTACATACATATTCAATTAAATGCACAAAAAGATATAATAGTTACTCATCTAAAATTTAGAAGATGTTGGAAACTATTGAAGGGCATGCCACTCTCCACCCAACCAAAGGAAAAGTTGCACCAGTCACCGCTACAACTAGCCACCCCCGAGCCAGGGTATGATGCCACGAGAGGATATCTGGTCTTTCAACAAGTTTCCATGGAGTAACTATTACTTCTGCACTTCACTTTTCCTCACACCAGAGAGTTCTTCCTTCCCTTCCCTAGTGCTCAGGATTCCCCTCCAACCGTGTGTCTGTGTATCTCCACCCCCTCTTTCTATCCTCTATCCCTTTATTTTTCATTTATTCTTCCCCAAGACCTTGTGGGTCGTGTTAGAAGCTTCCCTATGGGGAGGTCTACCCATCCTTCATTGATTATCGAAGGAGACTACCCAACTACCAACCTAACTAGTAATCAAATCTCTGGGGCTGAGGACAGATTAGGGTTTGCATTGCTGTAAATTGACATGGTATTACCTAGAAGGGTCATTTTAACTAGTAATAGCTTTCCTCTTGTACCATTCCTCTCACGACATCGTAACCTGTGAAGGCCACCCCTTTAGCAGTAGTTCAACATCTCCATGTTGCATTAATAACCAAATATTTACATTACATAATTTATCAAGGGTCCATTGTATTTAAATAATCACATAACATTCTTGTCTATAGTTTTGGTCATGATAATAGTTATAATTGTGGACTGGGGGAAACATGGGTGTTACAATATTGGGGAGGGAGTGCAGTAGATAGAAAGAGCACATCGGGTTGTTGCTTTATCTTGGGATTAACCATGATTACATGGTTCAACACAAAGTGGAATTATGTAGCACTTAGTTTAGTAGAGGCAAAGTACATGGAAATGAGTATGGTTAGATGTGAATTTCTTTGGATTCACAAATTGCTTACACGTTTATTTGATCAAGAGTTGGAGCCTATAGTGATATAATGTGATAATAAGAATTGTATCAAACTCTCAAAGAATCCAATATTCCATGACAAGTCCAATCATATAAAGATAAGATATCACTTCATTTGAGATAAGATCCAGAAGGGAGCAATGAAGCTTCATTATATTTCCACGGATGAGTAGTGTTGTAACACAGATTAACATTGCCAAAATTTTTAACTCGCTTCATTTTGTGCAAAATCCACCAATTTCTCACCACCTCAAACCTTCAAACATGTTCATGATATTGGTTGATGATGTTGGGGAATTTTAGTTGCAGTAAATCAATATCCTTAGAATGATGTTATACTTATAGATTTTATGATGACATCTTTTGTCTTCATTGTTGGTGTTTCCCATTGGTTTAGGTTCTTATGCCCCAATTCATGGGACTGAGGAATCATTTTTCAACTTCATTAAAGGTTGCTGTCATAGAAAAACAAGGTAATCAAGGAGGAGAATCGAGATTAGATCAAGCTTATATGGAGGACGACAAATATTTAATGAAAGGATATTGAGGGCCTAGATTGAATTTCTCATTTCAATTTGCACAAAATTTAATTAAGAGGAGTGGATGTGAAACTTTATATCATCATTTAGCTTTGTGCTACGTGACGCTTCGGGGGTGATTTCGCGTTTCTCCTTCACAGATTTCAAAACAACGGATGCCATTCCTGAAATGTATTGAGATCGTCGATATCTGGATGCGTGGATGGTGGTCTTGTTGGTAAATTGAAGTTACATGGGAATTGGAGGACAATGGTATTGCAATTTATCCATGCAGTTATGAGTCGATGTAAAAATCGGTGTCGTTTTGCAAAACAATTAACATTGAATCTAGGGCTCCAAAATGGTATTTCCGTGACTAATATATCTCAAAGTGATGGGGCCGCTAGCCTGTTAAATTCAGAAACTGAATAGTTTTCCACATTTCTGGATGTAGATAATCAAAGTTCCACCAATAAACACACAGATGAATTGTCTTTATCTGGAAGCAGAGAAAATGCAACAATTTCAGGAAGTGGATTTTGGGTGCATCTTCCAAGAAAACGAAGAGGAATTTAAAAATATTACAACATGGGTTTTCTGCAAAGTGACCCCAATTGAGTGCATCACTAACAATTCTGCAAAATCGAGAAGGGTTTAGGAGATTTAGTAATTTTTATAAAAACGAATTTGTCAATGACTGTCATTGACAACTACAACAAGATGCTTTGTTTATTTTTAAATTATGTGCAAGAACTATATCTGGGATGAAAACTTTTCTCTCCATGATATGGCAGGTGATACCATACACCAACTTTATTGGACTTTGTATTCTCTTCTAATGTGCAGAAATGAACTGGATAAATGTAGGCATTGCAACAGTAGTAATTCTCACATCTGCATTGAACCGATAGTAACAATGATTATTGGATTGAGGAGAATTCATGCCAATCTAATAACTCTGGGGGCAAGTCCAATTCCTAGTCTCGCAAAACCATCACTAGTAAAGACAATGCCACGCCTTTGGTCGATGTTCAAAACAATAGTATTCCAACAATACAAAGGAGCAGGGGCCTATAGTTTATAATGGTTAGTGATGAAGTTGCAAAGAGTATTTTTGTTCAAGAGGTCGATTCTCCTCTCACAGAACTGGAGTTTCTGATTGTCTTAGAAAAGTTGGTCAAGACAGTTATAATTGGATTGAGTGCTGGTCTCTTTCTAATGTTTCTACATGAATACATTTCTTTCTTTAAGATTAAGATTTAGCAAGAGAAAATTATGGTTTCATTAAAAATTCTCAAATGAAGCTAATTCTCAAATGAAGCTGCATATTGAGATGGTTTTTTCAAGAATGCAAAGTGGTTTAAGTATAGGTAAACCTGGAAGCAAGAGTAGTCATAGACTTTTTAGCATTTGCAAAGCAAATGTAATGAAGCAAACACTCTTACTCTTAGGAAGTAATTAAAGGGATTTCTTTTTGAATATTTTCACTTGCCAATGTGTTGGACGTTTGACTCATATTGTTACATGATCATCACTCCTTGTCCAAACATCCTAGCAAGTTTTTATCTTGTGGCAGTAATGATTTAAGCGACAACAAATAAGTTGAAAAGAATAAATACATCACAACAGGACTCTATTTTTCAGGGATATGGAACAACATGTTAGTCAAAGTCAAAGATGTCGAGTTTTATTTAAACTCTTTTCTCCAAAATTATTTAAGGAAAACAAATCAATTTGCTCCGGATTCAAAGGGAGAATATCAACATTCAATTAGAACAGATCCAGTTTTCCAGGGAGTAGTTGAGCACTAGTTCTAAGAATGATGGTAGTCATTTAGAATTCAAGGAATATATAAGCAACATATGAAGACTTCAACAAGGATAAACAACTTAGGAGGATTTTGTAGGCAGCAAGGTTGCATTCTCTGTAATCCCATAGGGAAAATGTAGTCTTTCCATATCTTAAGGATTTATGCATGGATTCATGGCTCATTCCTAGTAGAACCTTGTATTTTTTCTATTTTCTATATTGAGCTTCACAATTTCCATCTCTGTTCTTCCTCATTAGTTTGTAATTTGTAGTAAGGTTGATATATTTGAGAGACGGGAACTTGGTACGACAACCATTCTTGTCATATATGTTTCATTAATTTTATGATGTAGTCATGCTTAGTGAGAACATATACATAGCTGCAGATTATTTTATTTAAATGTCATTATGTTGGATTCATTATCTAATGCCCAACAGATCAACCTTTCTTCATCTCAGATTCATAGGGACTTCCTCATTCACTGTTAGGTATGAGATTCATTGTGTTTTATCAACTTCTTCCATCTATCATTTTCAGCTATTGTGTTATGTTAGTTGAGACACCATGCCCAATGTATTAAACCTCTGACATATGAAGTTACAACCTTTTTATTTCCGTGTTTTGTAATTCATCTTCTACCATGCTTATCCTTTTTCCTTATATATTCAAACCTAGCTACTAATCTTAATAATAAAAATGATGTGTAGTGATAGTGAGCAACCGACACTTTGAAATCATATGAGGGAGCCCCCTCTAACTAGAAGGGCCATCTTGCAGTCAAAACCTTGGTTGAAAATGGTCTTGGCATGTTCCTAACAACCGAGAACATATCAAGTTACTTTGTTTTTGGACTCGTTCCTAGGGACGGAGATAAAAGTTTATTTTCCACGGGAATACGAAAAAAGATCAACTTTGTGTTGATCCTGAGAGGGGGGTGAATCAGTATCAAGTACAATTTCATAAACGTTTTCAACTTATACTTCAAACAGATTATATATTCAATTATATCCAATGAGAAATGAACAATAGTAGAAGAGTTACACCAATACACCACTATACACCATGCATAATATATGAGAAATAATCAATAGTTATTGTTCAAGGGAAGTAATGACTTCCAAGGGCAGCTACAGCTTCCAAATATAAAGGGAGGGATAAACCTCCAAAAGAAAGATACAATCCTCCAATATCAAGAGAGGTTTGACCTCTCCATCCTTTCCCCTTCCTTCCACCCAAGAATATATGAGAGATAATAAAACTTTACATTAAATTATCACCATTAACCAACCATCACATAGAACCTGATAATGCTTCCTGAGACTTCTTAAACTTTTGCAATTATTCACTTCTTGGAATACTATGATCCTATAGATAATATTACTCAATATATTCTATGAAACTCTTCCAAGTTTTACTCCTTGAATCCCCCCAGAAAAGGAGTTATAGAGAAAATGGTAGACCTTATTCAATTCTGGTTTATTCAGGAGAGCGAACTTGTACAGACTTCCCCACGCTCAATATTTAACATAAGATTCTAAAATTTATACACAAGAAAATAAATCTCGTACTCATTCCAATGTAATCGGTCTCACTTAATTTGGATTCTCTATGAAGACGATATGACTGTTTTACCTGGAACACATGTTTATGACTAGCTTCAGAACTAGTCAAAAACCCTATCTTCCACAGAGTGTATCTCCAAAAGTATACCGAATGTAGAGTTGGAATTTTTACCACAGGTACCTAGATATGTCTTCTCAATAGCTTCCAAATTTCACCATCTGAATCGTTCTAGAAACAAAGTTATAGCGAAAAAGGTAAGATGACCTGTAAATAACATACCTTAGAACACATCACCAAAAGACTTCATCCTCCCTTGAAATTCAGACTTATTTACTTCATATTTCCTTTGAAATTCGACTTATATCTTGTTGTTCATTAACAAACTTGTGTATATTTTAAAATGAATGTATAATGATATGTATTTATACCCTTTATGTCACTTCCTTTTAACATTAGGGTCGACATGTAGTTTCTGCTTCAATTCACATTGTCATATTCAAAAAATCATTTCTCCTCAATTGTGAGGATCCACGTGACGTGCCACATACCACCGAAAGCGACATGACTTATACTATCCATCCATGGGTGTTGTATCTGCATGTTTAATTTCCTTCATGTCTATCTACTTCGATCAACTGTGGGTCCAAAAGGCAATGGCTATGGTTGATATCAATGACAACAACCAATCTTTCAACAATCTCCCCCTTTATCATTGATGAAAACACTTATGCTCCCCCTGTTCTCATGCTCCTGGTTTCTCTCCCCCTTCAACATCAATGGAAAAGGGTGGGGCTTCTCCCCCTGAGTTTAATTGCAAAAGGTAACTCTCTTCTTTGGGGTTCCTCCCCCTGAACATACAACACTTAATACCACTTCATTTTTATGGTCTCTTTCCTCCTTGGAGTTTTTTCGTGGATCTAGGATGTATATGTTACTTGGTCTTCTTGTTGCAGTTGCAACCAATCTTCCTGAACCTTCTTCTTTGATTTTGCATCTTTGTGAGTCAAACGTGAGAGTATATCCTTGATTACACATTTTACTAACACTGAGTAGATTATGCTTCAAGTCTTCAACCAATAGGACATTCTTTGATTTTACATTTTTGCTTCCAAGCTCTACTACACCTTTTCCAAGTATTTTGGCATATGAGTCATCTCCAAATGCAAAATTGCCACCCTTTCGCTTCAAGCTGATGAATTTTTCTTGATCCTCGGTCATGTGTGAAGAACATCCATTGTCTATGTACCATTAATATTCTTCTTTACATTCTTTAGTGGTCAATGCTATTTGACAATCTTCATTGCTTGGAATCTCTTTCCTTCTCCATACTGTGGTTGACATAGGGACATTTGGCATAGGAGCATCTTAATTCATATATCTGCAATCTCATGCTTTGTGACCAAGATAATTACATTTGTAGCATACACTATTTTTGTCCATCAATGGGGAAAATGAATTATAACTTATGTTGACAAATCCACGATTGTTTCCATATCTTCTATTTACACCATTCATGTTTCTTGCATAGTTGTTCCTTTCATTGATTCTATAATTAATTTCCTTATGTCCAAACTTTTTCAAGTATAACAATGACCAAGAAAGAAATTTTGATACCTGGGAGTAAGTGACCTTCTTTGTGATGTATTCCATTTGGGTTCATGATCTACTCTTCTGTAGTTTCCTTCATACCGATTGAAGCTTCTTTTATTCCTGAAGGTAGGAGGTCTTCTTGTATATTCATCTCTTTTGTAATCATTCCTTCTTTCTGGTATCCTGGTCCACTTCTCATCAATTGTTTGTGTAGAGTTTTATTCAATCTTCTTGTTGGTATTTGCATCTTCTTTTTATGAATTTTCACCCATGCATCCAATATGTGTTAAGTCTTTTGGCACTTGAGAGTTTCTTAAGTTCTTCTTCAATGAGACAACTTCTTATTCAAGTTTCTCACAATCTTCTTATTTCTTCATCATTTGAAAATTTCTTACTTCTCCTACTCTTCTTGCTTCTTCGAGTAGAGTTTTCAAGGAAATGGTTTCTTCTCTTAGTTTCTCAAAGTATTCTAATTGTTTCTTCAATCTTTTAATTGTATTTTCATAACTACCCAATTCACTTCTTAGTTTTCTATGCGTGCTTTTGAGCTTGCTATTTTCAATCTCAACATGCTTCAATTTTTTAAGATTCTCATCTTCTTGTTGAATCATTTCTGCTTCATGATTTTCTTCTTCTTCATTAGAATTTTCTTCTTCAGTGTCATCTCTTTCAATCCTTGGATAAGGACATTCAAATTCAACATGTCCTACTCCTTCACAATTAAAGCAAAAGAACTCACCTCTATTTGCTTCTTTGAAATGTGAGATGTTGTAATTTGCTTCAACTTCTTCTTCTTGTTCTACTTCTTCCCTTGCATAAAGGTCTTGTAGCTTGTCTCAAATCTCTTTTTCTGATGCACATGATCCCACCTTGGATTTCACTAAATCTGTCAATCCATCCAGGATGGTATCTATTGCCAATTTGTTGTTCATTATTGCTTCATTTTCAGCCGAAGTCTTTGGTTTCTTTAAAGCATTGTACCTTGAAGCAACTGAGAACCAAATATCTTCCCCAAGAGATTTCAAGTAAGTTTCCATTCTATTACTCCATTATTCAAAATTGCTTCCATAAAATGGTGGAATCCCATTTTGAATGTTGTCTTCCATTTCTATTTAGGATCTTCCTTCCAATGGTTAAATTGTACTGAAGGTAACCCGCTCTGATACCAATTGTTGATACTAAGAGGGGGGTGAATCAGTATCAAGTACAATTTCAAAAAAAAAAATCAACTTATACTTCAACCATATTATATATTCAATTATATCCAATGAGCAATGAAAAATAGTAGAAGAGTTACACCAATACACCACTATACACCATGCATAATATATGAGAAATAATCAATAGTTATTATTCAAGGGAAGTAATGACTTCCAAGGGAAGCTACAACTTCCAAATATAAAGGGAGGGATAAACCTCCAAAATAAAGATACAATCCTCCAATATCAAGATAGGGTTGACCTCTCCATCCTCGCCCCTTCCTTCTACCCAAGAATATATGAGAGATAATAAAACTTTACATTAAATTATTACCATCAACCAACCATCACATAGAACCTGATAATGCTTCCTGAGACTTCTTAAACTTATGCAATTATTCACTTATTGGAATACTCAGATCTTGTATATAATATTACTCAATGTATTCTCTGAAACTCCACCAAGTTTTACTCCTTGAATCCCCCCAGAAAAGGAGTTATAGAGAAAATGGTAGACCTTATTCAATTCTGGTTTATTCAGGAGAGCGAACTTGTACAGAATGCCACACGCTCAATATTTAACATAAGATTCTGAAATTCATACAAAAGAAACTACAACCCATACTATTTCCAATGCAATTGGTCTCACTTCATTTGGATTCTCTATGAGGACATTATGACTGTTTTACCCAGAACACATGTTTATGACTAGCTTCAGGACTAGTCAAAAACCCTATCTTCCATAGAGTGTATCTCCAAAAGTATAGCGAATGAAGAGCTGAAATTTTTACCACACGTACCTAGATATGCCTTATCAATAGACTCAGAATTTCACCATCTGAATCGTTCTAGAAACAAATTTATAGTGAAAATGGTAAGATGACCTATAAATAATATACCTTAGAACACATCACCAAAAGACTTCATCCTCCCTTGAAATTCAAACTTCTTTACTTCATATTTCCTCTGAGATTCAACTTATATCTCATTGTTCATTAACAAACTTGTGTATATTTTAAAATGAATGTATAATGATATGTATTTATACCCTTTATGTCACTTCCTTTTAACATTAGGGCCARCATGTAGTTTCTGCTTCAATTCACATTGTCATCTTCAAAAATTCATTTCTCCTCAATCGTGAGGATCCACGTGACATGCCGTATACCACCGGAAGTGACATGACTTATACTATCCATYCATAGATGTTGTATCTGCATGTTTAATTTCCTTCATGTATATCTACTTTGATCAACTGTGGGGTCCAAAATCCAATGACTAGGGTTGACATCAATGACAACAACCAATCTTCCAACACTTTGGTTCTTGAGGGTGAACAAGAGTTAGACACACACACACACACATGTTGTTTCGATTTTTCACCCGACGACTCCATGGTTTGAAGAATTCAATGGTGAATCGAATGGATTTCAATGTCAACATCATTTTCTGCAAAGATAGCTACAAGGTATGCACCATTTGTTTTTCAAATGTACATGGTTTTCCAAATATTGTGCCTAATATTGAAGTTTGGGGAGACTATTTTCCTAGATTTAGAGAAGATGTTGATGATAGTCCAACACAACATTTTATAGAGTTTCATGAGTGCATGCTTCAACTGGTTATTCTTCATGAGGATGTTCTCATGAAATTGTTCATGATCTCTTTGGAAGGAGATGCAAGAATCTGGTATAAAGGCTTTCCTGTTGCTAGCATTTCTTCTTTAAGAAATTTTCATACTGTGTTTTGTTCTCATTACAAGAAGATGTATCCTACTGAATCTCTTTGTGAATATTGTTGCAATAAATAATTGAAAGAACAGATACCTCAAGATAATCATGAAAAATGAGATCAAGAACTGGAAAAACAAGTTTATTACAGTAGTGAGGATGAAGAAGATCTACTAGTCTATGAAGAAGCACCTTTGGATAGTTTTGATTTGGATACATCTGAAAGTGTTCAAGAAGGTACAATTCTTCTCCTTGCTTTGGAGGATAAAGATCAAAATTTTATTGAACATAATGATGTCTTTGTGTCTGAGGAAAATCATCAACATTCTTTTGAAGGAGAGCATACAACATCTTCAGAAATTTTCAATAGTCAAGTCAAAGTCCCTATGTGAGATATTAATAAAGACATTGAAGAAGGCTTTAAGGAGAAAATCCAAATTGAAGTTTCCATGGGTATTGAAGGAAACCTATTTTTTTCTTCTTTTCTTGCATCAGAATCACAATTAGAACAGATCAATTACATTAAAGAATCAAATATTACACAAAGGAAACTCTGCCAAGCAAAAGGAAATGAGGTATTGGTTAATTCTCAAAGTATTATCTTTTTGAAATTTTATGATCCAATAACATTATGGATGGATTATGCATCACCCAACAGGTATCAACATTTCATATTTACGCCGAAAGGCGTACACCTATTGACAATGGGCAGATTTAATAGGGGTTTAGTGCTTAATAAGTTTTCTATGGACAAGATTAAATATGGCTGGAATATTCTTAGTAGTAACACAAAATAAATGGCTGTGATTTCAATCATTAACTCCCTAGCTATTATAAAGACATCCGTTTATGTGTTTACTTTTTTACATTTACCTAATCATATTTAAAAATTACTTTGATAGCTAACTGATTGCCACGTAAGTGATTAACATAAATTAAAATATTAACACCAGATAAATGAAGCTC
>SNQJ01S0032423.1:0-10836 GCA_010110895.2 Picea sitchensis | reverse complement strand
TGATTAACATAAATTAAAATATTAACACCAGATAAATGAAGCTCAACCGTTTATTTGTTAATCAATAATAAAATTTAATATATTCTTTTAAGGATTCTTTTCATCTTATCAGCCTTTCGGCGTTGATCAACCACAATTATGTGGTTGTGCTAGTTTAGTTCACTAGTTTATTTTCAGTTCAGTCGTTGCAGAGAGAAAGGATAATTCATTGTAGATTATACGCATATTTTTTATATTTTTCAAGATCCTATAGATGCATGTTTGGAATCCTCTGGTGATGAAATTTTTGCATCAATTTTTCTTCATGAGATTAGATCTGATTTAAATAATAAGATACAGTTGTTTGCAATGCAATATTGTCTAAAAATTACAAACATGAATGGATTTCAGTTATTTAGACAACTGCTTGGTTGGTTACACTAGAAATTTGCTTACACATGAGCAAAACAATTGATTTGACTAGAATAGGAAGCTTGTATATAAATAAGCTTTCATTTTGAATAGTTTCAATTTAGTATGTAGCTTGCAGAGTGTTTTGATTTCAGTATGTATAGATAGTTTGTTTCATCTGTGAATGAGAAGTGATGCACAAAGATGGGTTAAAGTTGAGGATATGGACACAGGTACAAGAAGTGATGTGAAACAGGGAAAAAAACAAATTTCATTTTCAGATTGCAGAGGTTCAGTGAAGGAATATGATGCACATGTTTTTAGAACTTTACAAGAAAACACAATCCCCAATTAGAGCCTAATATTATAACACAAATCAACATTGCCAAAATTTTTAACTCCTTGCTTCATTTTACGCAAAATCCACCAATTTATTTGCTACCTAAAACCTTCAAACATGTTCATGATATTGGTTGATGATGTTGGGGAATTTTTTTTCCAGTCAATCACTTTCCTTGGAATGATGTTATACTTATAGATTTTATGATGACATATTTTCTCTTCATGAAAGGAGATTGAGGGCCTAAATTGAATTTCACAATTCAATTTTCCCAAAATGTAATAAAGAGGAGAAGACGCGAAACTTTATAGCATCATTTAGGTTTGTGCTACGTGGTACTTCGGGGGGAGATTTCGTGTTTCTCCTTCGCGGATTTCAAAACAATGGATGTCATTCCTGAAATGTATTGTGATCGTTGATATTTGGATGCAAGGATGTGGTCTTGTTGGTAAATTGAAGTTACAAGGGCATAGGAGGAGAATGGTGTTTCAATTTAGCCATTCACTGTACGCGTCGATGTAAAAATAAGTGTCGTTTTGCAAAAAATTTAACATTGAATCTAGCGCTCCAGAATGGTATTTTTGTGTCTAACATATCTCAAAGTGATGGGGCCACTAGCATGCTATATTCAGAAACTGAATATTTTTATTTTTCCACATTTCCGGATGTAGATAATCAAAGTTCCATCAATAAACACAAAGATGAATGGTCTTTACCTGGAAGTAGAGAAAACAAAACAATTTTGGGTACATTTTTCAAGCAAACAAAGAGGAATTTAAAAAAAATACAACATGGGTTTTCTGCAGAGTGACCCCAATTAAGTGTAGCAGGAACAAATTGCAAAATCACGAAAGGTTTAGGAGATTTATTCAGTTTTCTAAAAATGAATTTGCCAATGGCCATCATTAACAATTACAATAGGAGGCTTTGTTTATTTTTAAATTATGTGCAAGAACTGTATCTGGAATGAATAATTTTCTCTTCAGGATATGGCAGGTGATACCATACACCAGCTTCGTTGGACTTTCTATTCTCTTGTAATGTGCAAAAATGGGCCAGAAAAGAAAGAATTGGACAACTATAGGCATTGCAACGAGAGTAATTCTCACATCTGCATTGAACTAATAGTAACAATGATGATTATATTGAGGAGGATTCGTTCCAATATAATAAATCTAGGGGCAAGTTCAATTCCTGGTCTCGAAAAACCATCACTGGTTTTTCAAAACAATGCCACCCTTTTGTTATATGTTCAAAACAATACTATTCCAACAATACAAAGGAGAAGGGGCCTATGGTTTATAATGGTTAGTGATGAAGTTGTAAAGATGATTTTTGTTCAAGAGTTTGATTTGGTTTCTTTCTAATGATTCTACATGAATATATGTGTTTCTTTAAGATTTATATTTAGCAAGATAAAATTATGGTTTCATTAAAAATGCTCAAATGAAGCTGCATATTGATATGGTTGTTTAAAGAATGAAAAGTGGTTTAAGTAAGTGAACCTGGAAGCAAGAGCAGTTGTAGATTTCTTAGCATTGGCAAAGAAAATGTAATGATGCAAACACTCTTACTCTTAGGAAGCAATTAAATGGATTTCTTTTTGAATATTTTCACTTGTCAATGTGGTGGACATTTGACTCCTATTGTTACATCATCATCACTTCTTGACCAATCAACCTATGGAGTTTTATCTTGTGAAAATAATTATTCAAGCATAAACAAATAAGTTGAAAAGAATAAATACATCACAACATAACTCTACTTTTTAGGGATATGGGACAACATGTCAGTCAAAGATGTCGGGTTTTATTTAAACTCTTTTCTCCAAAATTATTTAAGGAAACAAATCAATTTGATCCAGATTTCAAAGGTAGAATATCAACATTCAATTAAAACAAATCTAGTTTTCCAGGCAGTAGTTGAGCACCAGTTCTAGGAATAAAGGCAGTCATTTATAATTCAAGGAAGATATAAGCAACATCTGAAGACTTTAGCACGGGTAACTAGCTTAGGAGGATTTTCTAGGTAGCGAGGTTGCATTCTCTGTAAGCCCATAGGGAAATTTTAATATTTTCATATCTTAAGGATTTATGCATGGATTCATGGCTCATTCCTAGCAGAGCCTTGTCTTCTTTCTATTTTCTGTATTGAGCTTCTCACTTTCCATCTCTATTCTTTTTCATTAGTTTGTAATTTGCCGTAAGGTTGATATATTTGAGAGATAGGAACTTGGTATGACAACCACTATTGTCATATATGTTTCATTAATTTTATGATGTAGTCATGCTTAGTGAGAACATATACATAGCTATATATTATTTTATTTAAATTTTGTTATGTTGGATTCATTATCTAATGCCCAACAGATCAAATTTTCTTCATCTCATATTCACAGGGATTTCCTCACTCACTGTTAGGTATGAGATCCATTATGTTGGAGCCGCCTTTGTTTTTTCTAGCCCATCACAAATTTCATTCTACCTCGGGCTCTCGTAGGTCGGATACTATAAGTCACGTAGTTCACATGCCCCAAGCTACGAAACGACGAAATCATTTTAATTTTTCACCCAGGGCAGTAACGAGGGTAAAGTTTTCCCTAAACCATGATTAAACGTCATCGGGGTTTCGCACCTCGGCGTTCACCAAACCCAAAAATTTATTGTCGTAGCTCCGATAGCCGAGAACACGAAGTCCTTATTTTAGTAACCCGTGTCAAGGTTAAAAGTAAAAGCTAAACCATGGTAACGTTCTGTCGGCAATTCGCCACTCGGCATTTTCTTTTTTAAAATTTATACTATCTAAACCCCGACTTGCGAGATCACGATAAAGGTGTGAACATAATTAATTAATCACTTAATCCAAGTTTATCTTCCCTTTTAATTAAGTCATGTTATCGCGATCTCGCGGTTTCGCAGCTCGGCATGCAGACTTCCTAGAAACTTACCTTCGAAGCTTCGAGCCGTGATACGACAAATATAAATAATAACGAAATTAATTAAGCTCTTAATCATAATCACGTTTTTTATTAACCAAAGTCGATCATCGCAATCTCGGGTGTTAGAGGTTCAAAGTGTTAAAGAAAAATTCCCAATACTACGAGTGGCGAAAGATTAATTAACGTTGGTAAAGACGAATTAATTAAGCTAAATCAATACATCCTGCTTCTTGATGCTTGCATGATTTACGAGGTAACCTTGTTTCTTCCATACGCTAACTGACACTTCAAACTGCCAAAATTTATGGCATTAATTAGGAAATAGGGCGAATCGATGAATAAAGCTCGGGTTTTTATGGTTAAATTTAATTCTGAGCATGATTTGATAGATTTCATCTGAAAGAGTACCAGTTTTTGAATATATATAGAATGGTCATGCATTATAGTAAATTCATTTCTACATTACGCAGAGCCCATTTTCTCGGTGAACTGACTTATGTATGTATACGTATTTCTATCGCAGAAGAGCTAAAACACAATCTCCAGCCATGGCTCCGCGAAAAGCATCCAAAGCCAGTGTTGAGGTTTCGGGACAAGGCTCAGACAATGTCGCTGATACTTCGCCTTGAAGTATCGACTCGGTCCTGAATTGGTTCTTCATTTCAGATGTTCTGCAGGCTGAATTGGTGGATTATTCCGATGACTCCAGCGACAATGAAAAAAATGATATAACCACCAAGTATAAGATAGTCATTCAATCCGAAATGCACAAAGTAGCAGCCAGGCCACGATTGCTTCCATATTATGACATGGTCTGATGGGCATTAGACCATGTGGACATACCGACCAAAACCATCATGAATGAGCAGAAAGTCACCATCAAGACTTTCAGGCCAGAACATCTGCAAGCCATGTATAAGCTGCCCACAATGTCCGACTACACATATGGTGCCGAATTCTTGGACGAGTTCAAGCAGAAGGAATGCATACAGTACGATAAAACCATGTCCAGTTTAATAAGAGATTGGGTTTTGCACACCGCAAAGTTCAGGGCTGATAGCCACGACAGATATTCAATAGCTTCCTTAGAACCACAGTACAAATATGTAGCCATGATGACATGTAGGTTATATGGGAGAGAGGACACCTCACCTTTTTTTCTTCCATGGGTGCCTCTAATGTTTCGGGTCGCTGAAGACAGTTCCTTCGACTGGGCGAAAATGTTGTCTGATAGCTTGACTAGTCGGGTCACAGAGTATTGGGCGCAGAAAGAGAGCGGAAAGGCATCTTCATTTTTCATGTCTGCATACATTATGGATGTCGTGTGTTTTTTAACACCATTTCCCTTAATGAGCTAGAGTTGGACCCCAGTAGAAGATGAGCCTATCCACGTTTATCATGCAAAATTGTGGGAAAACAAAGCGGCAAATTTCGTGTATGAAATCTTCAACTGGGTGATGGTTCCCCTGCATGTCACTATTTTCGGTCACCCACCACCTAGGATATCGGACAATATAGTGACAAATCTGAGCAGCATAGCCCACTGGTATGTAGAAGATGAATTTTCATATCTCAAAGTTTTCGGGGCTTCGGTTCCCCCACATGCATTGCCATTGTTCATTCCCGACAAGTTGGCTTGTCGTGAGGTTGCCAGGCAAATAGTAATCGATGGTATAAGCAAAGATCTTAAGGGATACTCAAAGAAGGTATGGCCACCTTTTCCTGTTCATTTAAATTCTTATTCTTTATTAGATTTCGGGCATGCCAAAGCTGAGGCAACAACCCTGGAAGACCTAAATTTGGTCCTCATTGAATACAAGAAGCACGATCCGCAAAGGGTCATGAGCAATCATTTGGCCAGTTGCGGGCTCAAAAGATTTGAGCACGAGAATTCACCCTCGGATGATATTTTCCGAGGCACAAGGTCCAATGTTGAGATTCTAGCTCGGATACAAACCTTGGCACCTGAAGAAAGAGCCGATGTTATGAAGTTCCAGGAACATTGACGCAGTTGTCTTCCCGCAGTGTTGCGGGGTGAGAGTCCGAGTACGGCGGAGGAGAAACAAAGAGATCCCAAAGGCTCTAAGGATGCAACTCCCGATCAAGAAAAACACCAGGACGAGGGAGAGCAAACTAAGAGTCCGAAAGCAGAGATAAAGACTCCCGACCCACCAAAGAAGCAGAGTTCGGTTACTACTCCAGGAAAATCAGCAAGGTAGATTGGAGAACCTATCACATCAGTTACCCCCTTGCAGTCGACTCAGGGAAATATTGATGCAGGATGGATCTTCAATGAAGAGTTGAGGCCTATAAGGGTAGAAGAACTCCCTCTGAATGAGTTTTTCTTCGATAAGAAGAGAAAGGCAATGGTAAAGAGGGAATTCTATCAGGAAGGAGAGTCAACAGCCAAGAAATACAAAGTCATAACTGATGGGAAGGACAAGAAGAATGAACAATTCACGACTAAAATCACAGGGACATTAGGAGCATATGCCTTGGCGAACCAATTCTCAGTCGGGCTTTTGAAAAACCAGCTTAAACGAAAAAATCGCCTCATCAAGACCCTTGAAGCCAGACTAGCCACAACAACAGAAACTGCCAAAGACCAGGTGAGTGTAGGAATAGAGTAGGCCAGGTTGGCCGATAAAAACGAGATAGAGCTACTCAAGACTAAGCTCCAGCAAGCACAACTGGTGGTCCGTGATGGTCAGATGCAAGCAAGCCAGCAAAAGGATTTGATCCAACAGCTGCAGGCTAGGGTGAAAATCGTCGAAAGCAAAGTGATAGATATCGAGATGTTTTAGTCCCAGGCGATGGAGATTCGGGGCAGAGTCTCTGCGGCCCAACGAAATTTACTTGGCAAAGTAGGGGAGATTTCGGACAATTGCTTGCTGGTTAATCAAGTTTTGGAGAACTTATCTGCCAGAGAAAGGGAAGCTGGAGAAGCATGGGTTGCTTTCCAAGAGGCTATGATAGCCACAAACAACAGGGGTTCGGGAAGTATTCCCAGGTGCACCATTTTGGAGTAGACCAGAGGAAACATTCTATTAAAACAATGGGAGCACAGCATCGCGGAAGGCAAGCTGCAAGCCAAAAGGGTAACGAATTCCTTAGAAGAGGCCTTTAGTTCTATAGATGGCGATATGCTAGGCATTGATAGCGGAGGTAATGCCGAGGCGTTGATGCAAATGAATATGGAAAAAATCTCGCTTGATCTAAAGGAAAAAGAGGAAAGATATTCGGTCGAGATCTCCCAAGTGACTATGGCGGACATAGTCCAAATAGACAAATGTATGATTAAACCAAGCACGCAATTATGCGCTATCGACATCATAGACAGACAGATGGGAGACAGGCCGCCGCAATTAGCCCGAGACTGTTACTCTTTTGAAGACAACTGTCAAGCAGAACCATCGAGGCTGATATCTCAACTGGTTGAAAGATGTGTCACCTGTACCGAGCACGCACGAGGACAAACTCCTGGCACCAAGTGAATACAAAGAAGAAGAAATGGAGCGATTGCTCTCCTTCCTATCATAACTGAAATTTTTGTAACGATTGAGATTCTATCTTATTGTAAAACTGTATAAATATACCATAGAAAGAAAGAAAAAAGGGGCTGGACCTTTTTGTGTCGATTATAACAGAGTTTTACATTTTGAGAGTTAATACAAAGCAAATCTGAAGATTCTCAATTCCGTCATGACTATGTTATGAGTTTGTTTTCTTGTATCTCATATTTCATTTCATTTCATATTCCTAACTGATGAATGCTTCGTTATAATTTAGTACGACCACTACTATAGCGAATGAATTTTGGTTTTCTGTAATTGTTTACTGTTTTTCCTCTGTACCGGCTATCAACAGGTGTAAGACCAGTCAACACTTTCAGAATTATATATATATTTTATGCTACATCGGGTTATTTCCTTACAGTTTTCCTCTCCTGTTTATACGTGAGATTCTCCCTTCATAGGAGCCTTACATCATAGACAACTAAATGTTTTTCTCCCACCTCATACATTTTATTAAGATATAACTCAGTTACGGGAAAGAGCCTTTGATTTGCACCCCATTTTATTTCCGAAACCGTAAATTCTCTTTTATACGACCAAATTGAGACAACACTTAATTTCTCTCTGAAGTTTTTCTTATTTTACTGTTCCTCCATGACTGCCCCTGTACCAACACAGCCTAATATCGAACCTAGATTATCAAATCAAACGCACATTGCCTTAAACCTTTTCGACACTATTCTTAAAACAACTACTACCCGGGTTGAACTCGAACATTCATGGGCAGTGATTGAACAGGATATAACCATCCATGAACAGTTGGAAGCTAGACAACACCAACATAGAAATCTTCCTTAGTTTCCTTTGCCTAAGGTTGACGTTTCTCTCTTCTCCACCCTTTATGCACTTTTGGATGCCTAGACACTATACTTCTGAGCCTTAAGTACAGACTCTGGAACAACACATTGTATTTTCTCAATTTCTTCCATCTATCATTTTCAACTATCGTGTTTTGTTAGTTGAGACTCCATGCCCAATGTATTAAACCTCTGATCTCTGAAGTTACAACCTTTTTTTATTTCAGTTTGTTGTCTTTCATATTCTACCATGTTTATCCTTTTTCCTTATATATTCAAAACTGGCTATTGAGCTTAATGATAAAATTGTTGCTTAGTGATAGTGAGAAAACAACATTTTGAAATAATATCAAGGAGCCTCCTCTGAATGGAAGGGCCAACTTGCAATCAAAAACTTGGTTGAAAATGGTCTTGGCATGTTCCTAACAACTGGGAATGTCTCAAGATACAAGAAATAGGTTGCAGATATTCTGACCAAACCCTTCATAAAAGGTAAGTTTGTGTTTTTCAGGGACAAACTTTGAGTGGTGCAGAATACCTTCCTCGCCAACAGGGAGTGTTGATGTTTGCAGAATCATACATGTATTTCAGCATAGGTCTAAGTGTCTAGACATGCGAAAGTCATCCAAACCCTTCTACCTTGAGAATTTAATTTTATTAAAGGAATTATTAAAGTAAAGTTCTTTTATTAGTGAGTTGAGTTTTATTTAAGAAGATTCTTTAATTAGAATTAGTGAATTAAATAGTATCCATTGATCTCAAGTGAAGTGAGAAATAATCTCAACTGACAATCACTTTGGATATTAGGGTTAGGTCATAACTCAAGATTATAAAAGCAAGGCTAGGGTGAAGGAGGAAGACATTTGTGTGAGACATTGCATGTTTATACTATAAAGTGGTAAAATAAATCATCATTACTATAAAAAAAAATCATAAAATCAACCACTAAATGCTTACTTTAAAAATCTTAGTTTAACACTCCAAGCACAATATAATACATAATGCCATGAAAATATCACACTATACTTTAAACATCACTTTTTAATATTTTTTTTTACTTTTAATAAAAAAATGTAAATACAAGTTACATTGAATACAACATAAATTATTTCTTAAAAGTATTGTTATATTGTCCATATTCAAAACATATGAGCTAAGACATTTTATTATATTCTTCATAATCAAAACATATAATTCATAACACATAGAAATGAATCATAAATTATATGTAAGTTCAATGCTCATTTCTAATTACCATACAAACATCGTATGGATAAAAAATACATAAAATGTTTCATACACTTATTTATATTGACTCATGGATTTTGAAATACCATCAGAGTATACATTGTCTTCAGATGAATGATTGGATGAAGATGTAGATGATCCATACTCTTCTCTATTTTCGATGAATGCGCCATCTGAGTCTACATGCATGCCCAACATTTCAGATTTCAAAATCCTTTTATATCTACGACTAGGTTCAACGGACTCCCATATTGCAATTATTTCTTGTGGAATAAACCTCTTGATAATATCCGTTGTCTTGTAGCAAAGAGTTCCTCTCTTTGTCAAATTGAATTCATAAACAAGTGTGTCAACATCCTCTAATTTTAATAGGTCTGTGCGACGACGAGTTGTATTTTGACCCTTTCTTTTTCTCTTTCTATTGAAATGTTTCTCAACCACCATCTTTGGCTTGTACACACCATTGAATGGGTGTGTACCTGTTGCATACCAATGCACTTCAATTGAAATAACATCTTCATTTTCTTTCTCTATCTTAACCTTTACAATCTAGAATGGATAACCATGTGGATCTTTAGTCCCTGAGACTAAATCATGCTACCCTCCTCAATATCATGTACTGAATCCCTGTAAAGGTCTTTCATGGCTTCACTTTGTGCACATGACCTTCAAGAACCAATACACATTTATCTTTCCTCTTCCCGTGTAAACTCAATAACACCTTGAGATTCTTTTTGTTCAACAATGTTTCTTTCTTCAGATTCATTTGGCATATTTTGTGGCAAATGAAATGGAATCTTAAAAAATGTATTTTCATTTGTTGAGCTTCAAATTATGTCACTTTGACCATTGAAAAAAGACTCCCACAAAACATAATCAACAACATCAAAGTACTCATATGTATCTTTAATGAACTTTTTTATTTCTTCCTGGTATTTAGAATAATCTACATCTCTATTATGCCTATGTGAATTATGGATTTTAGAAACTGATTGTAATAACAATAACTTTGATGCAAATATTGGATGATTTGGAATGAACTTCAAAAATGAAAAAAACTGATGAAGGCCCCAATTCTGCAGTAGTTGAATATTGCTTTCCCCATATAAGTGTTTTCCCATCAATTTTTTTGAAACAAAATTGATGTTGGAAGATAATGTCATTAATCTTCTCAATACATTTTTCTTCATGATGTGAACCCTGAATAAATCTTCGCATGTCAACAGTGTCTTCTAATACATGAAAAACAGGCTCTGGAATGTATGCTTTCTTAATACATTCAATCAATTATGGTAGGATTTCAACAGTTTTCCTTATCAATGTTACTAAAAAATGATTGAACATTTGATCAATATGATCATGAGTGTGTCCAACAAGAAGGAAACCAACTTTCACTTTTTGAAAGATTCTCATTTCAACAAGCGTGCAAAGATATCCAAACACGATTCGATTTTTATTTTCACGACTAGTGTTGTCCAATTGTAGATAGAGAACTTGAGGAATATTGCCACACCAATGAGTGATCACATGATGAATTATGGTGATTGT
>SNQJ01S0032422.1:97103-117387 GCA_010110895.2 Picea sitchensis | reverse complement strand
TCCTCTTCCACTATCTCTTGTTCAGCCACATCTTTAGGAATCTTGAGAGGAATCAAGTTATCATGTGCCTCTAGAATCGTCTGAATAGCGAAATGTAAGCTTTCTAGATTTAGGCCTTCAGAATTTGAGTTAGGCCAGTTTGTGGAAAAGGATTTCTAAAAGGGGGTTTGTAAGGCCCTTTGCTTGAAGAAGCTTCTTCAGCCGATATTCTCAAATCTATAACCTGATTAGACAACTTTTGAACGACCTTCTATAAGCTTTCTAGATCTGAACTATCTGATTGAGTTTTGTTTTGGGGAGGTCTAGGAAGAATTTTGATTTTCTTCTTGGAGGCTGAAGTAGTCTCTTCTTCGTTACAGATATTGTCTTTTAAGCTAAGAATATCTTTCTTGATTTGACTCGCCTCTTCAAAGGTTTCTAACAATGTGGCTTTCTTGGACCTTTTTACCCAAATGGCTATGTTTTGGTGTAAGGATTTCATGTAGTATGCGACGATAAGATTTTCGGCAGGCATTAATTTCATAGGGATTCGATTTTTTAATGTCAGGAACCTTTGATTAAAGTCTTTTATCTTTTCTTTGGGGTTCATCTTTAAACTAGAGAGTTCCATAACTAGGACTTCAGGATATTTTTTGTCTCCGAATTTCTCAAGGAAACAGGACTCGAATTTATCCCATGACACAATGGTGTGGGGTTGTTGGGAAAAGTACCAGGTAGAGGTATTGCCTTCAAAGGTGTAGGGAAAAATTCTACACACTACATATTTGTCGACCAAGGAAAGTGCTCTGATACCACTTGTTAAGAACCTGAATAGATCTAAAAATATAATAACCAAAAATACTGAATACACAATAGATCCACAAAGCAAGATAGAATAAACCACACCATATTATTATCAAACCCTTGAGGTAGGGAAACACCATACAATGGATCCTATTATGGAAGGGATCCTCTCATGTTCACTTGCCTCTTCGAGGGGGCATCCTCCTATTGAGCTACTACTCCAAATACAATAATTCTCTTCATATCTCATTACATTGCTTGAACCTCTTTATATAGTGCTACCATCACAATACCTTTCATATCTCATTACATTGCTTGAACTCTCTTTATATAGTATACCATCACCTAAGAACATTCTAGAGGAGGAATCTTCTAGAAGTAGAACCTTCTAAGAAGTCCCTTTACATTTATTATATCTAATTACCCATTTATTATATCTAACTACCATAGTGGGCCTTATTTAATAATATAGTGGACCCAGTTCACCTTACATTGAATGACTTCCACTATTATTTCACTATGGCCCTCTCGGCCCCCACTACCTCTCTAGATACTTGCATTCCATCCCCTTATGAAAGCATTGTCATCAACGCTGATGTACAACCATATACTAGGTCCCATGGATACTGTGGGACCATAATGTTGAAGAAGATTGAAGAACCAGGTCCCATGTAGAAAAAGAAATCCACCATGTTGAAGTAGTCCAACCACCATTGTAAGCCTGGTCCCATGTCCAAGTGCTCATGTGAACTCCCTCTAAGAAGATTTTGGAACCCAATAACCAACTCCAAATGATGTTCCAAAAACTGACACCTATCAAGTGTGGATCCAAATAAGAAGATCCATCCACATAGTGAAAAATGGTCGCAGCGTAATCTCGAAGGAATACTACCACTGTAGATCATGACCGAACGCTATAACTAACTCCTCGATTCATGACATTGATAAATTCTTTAAGGTGAGTAGAACAACAACAAAAATATGGAAGTGGTTGTCATCCTTAAAATGACAACTATCTATATACCAATTATCACAATCTGCCTCAAAATCATACCAAACATATATATTTCTTGATTATATTCATCCCTCTAGGCCCCTCGTGATAAGAAATATCTCCCATGTTGTTCAATGAATCTTGAATACTACTTAAACTATCATTGAGGCTATCTCAGGATGATATTTGTGAGGTTGTTCGTGAGGCCTTGTGCTAACACATCCACTATCTCATCCAATGTGTGAAACAATGGGCATTGAATGATTCAAGAATTTCTTTTCAGGTTTTGAGAAGAAATATCCATCCGAAAACCCAAAAATAGACCCAATAAGTTTCAAGAGAAAAATCGCGGTTTTTCCTGAAAAAACCTAAAAACTCAAGAAGTTCAAATGCTCATAACTTCACTTCCTACTCGCTTCTGGATGATTTTTAAATTGAGGAAATTGTGAGAGGAACTCAGATATGTAATTTATTTGAGAATATTCAGCCTCCAAATTCTACAGAAATAAAAACAAATCGCGCTGCCGTCCGCAGAAACCCTAAAATTTGCAGATTTTAAAACTCAATATCTTGACCTTCCAGACCCTCAAGCCGGGTCACTAATTTTTTAAATTGGGTGTTTTTCTTAGATTAACTCAGATATAAACCCTTTTTTTGCAAATTTTTCACCGAAATATACCGAAAACTTCGATAATGTCGCGGCCCTTTTTTTTTTTTTTTTTTTTTTTTGTAAAAATAAAAAAATATTTTCCCACAACTCCAGCCAAGGAAATTGCTCTGACACCACTTTATTAAGTACCAATAACAGATCTGAAGATATAATCAACACAATTACTCTAATGTCAATAGATCCATTAAAGCAAGATAGAAGAAACCACACAATATTATTAACAAAACTTTGAGGTAGGGTCTAATACAATGGATCCTATTATGGAAGGGATCCTCTCCTATTCACTTGCCTCTTCAAGGGCATCCTCCTATTGAGCTACCACTCCAAATAATATTTCTCTCTTTCATATTCATTACATTGTTTAAACTCCCTTTATATAGTGCTACCATTCTAAGAACACTTAGAGGAGGGAATCTTTTTAGAAGTAGAACCTTCTAAAAAACCCTCTTACATTAATTATATCTAATTACCCATTTATTATATCTAACTACCATAGTGGGTTCTTATTTAATAATATATAGTGGACCTAGTCCACCTACATTGAATTACCCACTATTATCACTATGGGCCCTCTAGGTCTCCACTATCTCTAGCTACCTACATTCCATCCCCTCTTTATGAAAGCGCTGTCCTCAATATGTAAAATACATCTGCTCGATACCAATTGTTAAGAACCTAAGACCTAATAAAAAAACACCACAACATATATAGAAGAACAATATAGAAAAACACCACTTTATTATATCAAACCTTTGAGGTGAAGTAAACACCATACAATGGATCATATTATGGAAGGGATCATCTCCCTATTCACTTTGCTCTTCGATGGGGCATTCTCCCATTGAGCTACCGCCCAAATACAATATTTCTCTTCATGTCTCAATTACATTGCTTGAACCCTTTATATAGTGCTATCATCTCCTAAGAACATTCTAGAGGAGGAATCTTCTAGGAAGTAGAACCTTCTAAGAATCCCTCTTACATTAATTATATCATCTAATTACCCATTTATTATATCTAACTACCATAGTGGGTCTTATTTAATAATATAGTGGACCTAGTCCACCTTGTTACATTGAATGACTTCCACTATTATCACTATGGGCTTCCTCTAGGCCCCCCACTACCTCTAGCTACTCATACGTTTATGGTACAAAGTTGATTACAAGTTGAGGTACAAAGCTGATGCATGGTTGATGCATGGTTCAGATTTATTGGTACAGTTTACAAATGGCATATCTCAAAGTGATAGTTTGTGATGCTGGTTCCATCATTCTACTTCTACTGTGGTAAGGTGGATGGGGCAAGGACAAGGGTTGTAGCCACCTTCTAGTTGTAGCCGAGAACATTGGGGGTTGTAGCCTCCCTTCCTGGGTTGTAGCCAGAGAATTGTGAAGTTGATCTTCCTCAGGTTGTAGCCCCGAGAAACTAGGGTGTTGGAGCCTCTTTCCAACAGCCTAGAAAACAAAGGAAGTTGGTGCTCTAATGAATTCTTCAAGACATATAAGAAAAATCATTTCGGTGTTTTCTCCCCAATTTGGGTTCCACGTAAAACACCTGTGTATTGTGTATGTGTTTGATTGTTTATTTCTCATCGCTTCATTATTGGATAATAATTCTACACATTGATATAACATTTGAAGAAAAAGGATTATAATTATTTATTACCGATTCACCCCCTCCTCAATAATCCAATAGATGTGTTCTTGGCTTAGGATTTTTAAGCCTCATTGATCCTAAAACCCTAATCATTTTAAGCACTTAATTTATTATCATTGAGCACTTTATTCCTCTTTTGTTCCTTTACATACATTTTAGCTAACCTTTCAAACAATATTCACCTCATCTTATGTGTTTTTTATAGTCTAGTTTTGGGATTTGATGACCCTCTCAAGCAACTTCATCTCTGCTATCTCTTCTTGAAGTTTTTCAATATTTGATGGTTTTCTCACCTTGTTGTGTCTTCTTGTTGATGTTTCAGGAATCTCCAAGTTTGGAAACTCTGGTGAAAAAAGGTGCTTCTTCAAGAGAAGCTTGCTCAAAAATCTCTCTTTCCAATCGGCTCTAAATCCTCCTCTGAATTTGTATAAGGTAGATTTAAAACGTTTTAACAGGCACTTGTTTTCCCTTCTACAACTTGGCTAAAATCAAGCTTATTTTTTGCTTTCTTGGACTTGGAAGAAGAAGTTATTCCCTCCAGAATTAATGGGAAATGGCCTCTTCTTTTACTGTTCTATGGTGATGAATACTTAGTGGATGATGTCTTCTTCTTGTTCTGGGCTGGGGTTCTCGTTCAAATTCACCCCAGAAAGAAGATACTCCCAACTCTTATCCCTCTTCTACAATTCATGAAACACTATGAGTTTTGATAGACTGTGATGGGAAAGTCTACCCTGGACCTTGCTAGGTATGGCCTAGACCTGGTGTGTCATATTTGTCAAGCTCTTGTGAAGGTAGAAAGGCATATTCAAAGGACATCTACCTATGAAATAGTTCATGATCTTGAAATGGTAGAACATTACTCTACTATATCAGCTCGTTATGCGTATATACACCGATGTATTTTGAGCAAGTGTTGCCATTTTTCTTCCAAGTAGGATCTAGGATGTCTTTCTTCAAAGTAATACATTTATGTTCAGGTTTGAGATAAGACCTGAACTCAATGTCTTTGGTAGTGGCTGACTTGAACCATCTTTCACCACTCCTAGGCATCTTTGTTGATACTACAACAATTGCTTCATCAACCTACAGACTTCACCATTACAACTTTGGCTTTGGCTCCATCAAAGGTCAATGAAATGCTTCAACCACACCTTTTTTGATAAATCCTTGGAGTTGTTCATAGAACCTATAGCAACAAGATCCTCGAATATCCGGGTAAATCTCGTGGTGAGCTTAGATAAGTTATGTCATTAAGTTCTTCCTCGAAAGGCAAATTTCTCCCTTTCTTCATCTACACAATAGCTTGTCATCAATTTTACAATAATACAATAAATTGGGTATGGGGAGATACAAAGGGCGCTTGATAGGGGACCTAATTGAAGTTGAAAAGGAAAAAATGTGTGATATGGGGAAAAATATTTTTAAAGAAAACCCTTGATAAAGAATGAAACTCAAATCACAACAATGATTGTATCATTCGACCAGGACAAAAAAATCACGTGGTATATCAGGTAAAGACAAATGATGTGGGCTTATGGTGATCAGATCTACTAGATTAGGGTTAAACATATCTCACTAAATAATCATATTGGACAAACAATCACTTGCCTAGATCGTATTATGATCCAATTTCGATCAATTTTAGCAACACTTGAGATGATGATGTTGTGTACCGATGGTGGTTTGAGAAACCGATGGGACGGTTTGACCGTTAACCGCCTCTATGCTTTCGACAGCTTAAAATTCCTCGCATATCAAAAGTGGAAGCATCGAAGCGACAGTTTCTAGCTTAGAATGCTTTGAAAAATGGGCCTTAGCTGCCGAAGTGAAATTTTAGAGTTTTTATAATAAAAAGTACAGACTGTCACTTTTTGGAAAGGGGTAAGTCTAAATATAATCATTTTAAAGACATTTAACTCAAAAAAATATTTCATCTAGTGATCCATCTTATTACCTAATGACCATAACTATTAGCAATCAAAATGCACTACTATTTTGATGAATGTTTTCATCACTCTTAACTTGATTTATCGCTTTTCTTCAATCTTTTGGTCAGTGTCTTAACCTCCATATTTTTATCAAGCTCTTGATTAATTACTTTTGCCCAAAAAATCCTTTGTCTTCATCCTCTTGACCTGTGCATAAATGGTTATAAATCTCAGTTGAACTCTTCACAAACTATTCTTGAGTTTGATGTATTCTTAGTTTCTTTTAGTTGAGATTGTTATTAAAAGAAGAGCACGTTTTTAAATGGATTTATCCTAGACTAAATCTAAAGTTGTTTTAATTCCAAATCACCAACATATGCCTAACTCCATGCTCCTTATAAGTCAAACCAATAAGTTTATGCTACTACTCAAAGGACCAGAGCATTAAGTCAAAGTTAAAGACTAATCCCATTAACCCAAATCAATGCCAATCCAAACACATGATTTAAGCAACTAAACAAGCCATCTTCAGTCATCACATGTCAATATTTCAAAATCTCTTAGGTTGCCAAGTGTTTGATGATATAATCACCAAAGATTGTGCAACTTTCCAATGAAGAAATGTAGCATTTGTTGTTGGAATACTCGCTCCATTGCCAATACAATTTAGATCTGGAGTAGCACCACAAGCAGATCAGCAATTTATGCCTCCAAGTAAGCCAACAGTTTCAGCCTATGGCTCAAGGTATACCACCGCCAAACATTGGAACTGCTCCATCTGTTCAACCACAGCATGTGCAGCATCCTCCACAAATGCAACATTTGCCTCCACATCCATGATAACAACAACAAACTCTGCCTTCATCCCAGGCTCCTTCTATGACATATCTTCAACAGCCAAGGCCAATGGAAAACGGTGCTCCTCCATCTCAGTAGCCTTAGCAATCTCAACAACATAGGCATTTACAATGCCATATGAGAAGGTCGTATCATATAAATGCAATCTGAGCTCAGATAAACAAGTATCAAGTGCCACCGGAAAGGAATGACATGATAAACTACTTTGGAGAACAGCTCCAAAGATTTGCATTTACAGTCAATGGTTAGGTACATCCTTACGGATCTTGTTGTGTGAATCCACCAGTTATATATAGTGATGTCACTCACCCAAAGCCTTTGATTGTATTCTGGTCTAAGATAGCCTAGAGTATGACTGCTCAACCCATGAAATATGCTTTAGATGTGGAGATCCTCTCCTGGTACCCCACAGTTATTGTTGTTGCTGCGGCTTTTGGATTGCACTTGTGACAAAGGGAGATGGCCGATAATAGGAGATATGGTTTGAATCCTCAACTAGACATAGGGAAGATATTACTAGATGCACAGAACCACTGGTTTCGTCCAACTAAGCTCTGTGAGATTCTTCGGGAACTATAAAATATTTTTCCTTACATGAGAACCACCTTTCAAACCAATAGTTGGTTCATTTTTTCTATTTGATCGGAAGGCAATATGGATCTTTTCTGAAAATGGCCAACACAAAAGGAAAATATGGAAAAACGGTAAGGGAGGATCATGAAAGGTTGAAATATGGTAGTGTTGATGCCCTGCATTGTTACTATGCACATGGGGAAGATAATGAAAAATTCAAACGATGAAGTTATTGGATGCTTGAGGAGAAATATGAGCACATTGTTCTTGTCCATTATAGAGAAGTGAAAGAGGGTAACAAGCCTGCAATACGTTCTCTAAAACACAAAAAGAGCTCTGCAAAGTGCGAATCTAAGGGGCCAACTAACTTCCCCTAATTTCTCAACTCAGGCAAATTCATCTGCTATATAGTCCCAAACCACTTATGCCTCAAGTCCAAGATCAACTGAATGGCATGGGTTTGGAGCTTAAGGAATTACAAATTTAGCAACCTCAAGGGCAATTGTCCTATGGTGGAGGTGGTAATAGAGGCCGAGGTGGTTACAATGGAGACCGAAACAGAGATGGATATGATGAAAATAGCAAATAGCCTAAGTGTTGAATCATCCAAGAAACAAGTTTAGTTTTGACCAGAAATATGATTTTCCTTTTGGACCAAGACAAAACTTTCACCAGCAGTATATGGAATTATAACCAGTTAGTTGATGAAAGGTAGATATTTCACCAGCTAATTAGCAAATCTTAGGCGAAATAGCTAGTGAAACCTGAGAAAGGCAGTGAAGGTGTATTTTTTTGCCCAGATTGAAGTTTTTTTCTCAATCGAATCTCTTGAAAATGTTTTCCAAAGATACATATTGAATTATAATGTCAAATCTAAGATCCACTCATGAAACCATATTTCTTATAATACCTAAAACAACATTCTTAACACCTAAGTTATTCAACCCTTAATATTACTCCTAATCCTAATATTAATTATAAACTATAATATAACCCCTTACCAATATAAAATGGTTCCTTAAACTCTATATCCAAGGACCCTTATAAATGATAACTTGTCTAATGTAGAACCCTAACAATTATAACCCAAAACCTTAGTCAACTAAAAACCCTAACTTCCATCACCTAACAACTCATATCATACATATTATCTTAAACCTATTCTAACACTTAATCCCAACAAATCCTAACACCTAAAACCTATAATTCATGTCCCATAACCTCTAATCCATGTTTATGATAAATCCTAAATCTCCTCTCAACCTTGAACCTTAAACCCAAAGTACTATAACACCTAATACTTATAATCCATAAGCCTAAAATTGAGCTTATAACTCATAACCCATATATATCTCCTAACCTATAACCATGTATCCTCACACACCCCATAAATTCTAACCAAAATCACCCAAAAGCAATATAACCATAAATGACTAACACTTTTAACCCCTGAGTCATTTAACACCAAACTTGAAAAATTTATCACATGCAATCTCTATAACCCTTATAATGTATGATCCCTATTATCTCCAAACCATATCACATATTTTATATGAACCCTATATAAGACTTAGTATTTATAACCCATATGTCCCTTTACCTATAACCCCCAAGTCAAAGCCAATATGTAGCCTAACCTTTATAACCCATGTGTATATAACCCCTTATCCCATAACCCCTAACACACATAATCATTCTCTCCTTTAACAATGATCATGGTATAACCCTTAACCCCTACTAAATTAAAACCCTAAGATCTTTATTACCCCAAACCCCTCTATCCAACAACTTTTGTAACTTCAATCTATAAGTTATATAACTCCTAATGAGTATAACCATTATAATCATTAGGAGTTAAATGACTTATATAGGTGCTGGGTTACAAAAGTTGTTTGACGATGCTATATAAGCCATACAACTCCTAATGATTATAACCATTATACCTCCTAATATTATAGTATCGTCAAGTTGCTAACATTTATAAGATCAATAATACTCAATCCCTAACTATTTATATTATGAAGCATGTGAGGTAATAACCTCACCCTTAACTACTACTACTTTAAAACCCTAAGATCTTTACTACCCCTAACCTCTCTATCCATTAGTTCTTGTAACCTAACCTATATAATCCCTATAACTCCTAACATTTATAACCTTATACCTCCTATCACCATGGCCCCTATAATGTTGAACCAATAACATCTATAAGACTTATAATACTTCATCCATAACTACTCTAACTCAGAACATCTCTAACCTATAACTCCTAAATATAATTTCTTATACCTATAATCATTAACCTCTAACACATATTTCCCCTAACTCTTAATACCTAGTTTCTATGATCCTAAAAAATGTTCACCTCTTGGTTTAGTTGGTTAATGCACCACCATTAAGTTTTTGTTTTAACTTTCAAAGTTACAAGTTTAATATAAAACTTATTACTTGACCCATAATCTTTTATACCTAATTCTTAAATCTTATAATTAATGTATCCCTTAACGCTTAACCATTTTATACCTTAACCCCCACTACCTCTATCTATAACCCTACATCTATACCTCCTAACGCTTTAATTGATGATGGAAGAAAGTGGGTGTGTCACTCAATTTGAGTACAGAAACCCTCCCACATCATTAATATGGCATGCCAATGGTCTATCCATGACAAATTTCAAAGCATACAGAAACAATTTGAAACAATTTCGGTTGGCCCCATTCGTAGGTCGATGTTGTCGGTGTCCAGTCCTCATACAATTTTTGTTCCTGGTTCCTTGTTCCTCATTCCTCAACCTCATTCCTTGTTCCTCGTTCCTCGCTCGCTTTCATGTTCCTCTTTCATTGTTCCTTGACCATGGTATAGTTTCCATGATGAATTGATGATGGAAGCAGTGGGTGTGTCACTCAAATTTGGAGTCCGTAAAACCCCTCCCATATCACTAAGGCATGCCAATATTCTATCCATGACAAATTTCGATTTCCTGTGAAACTGCTTGAAAAATTTCAACGTTGGTCTCTGATTTGCATGTCCACATAAGCTGCTGTTCAGTCCTCGCAATTTTATGCTCCTCCTTCATCGCTCGCTCCTATTTTGACCATGGTTTAGTCTCTAAGATCCATTATTTTTGTACAAAATATAATACTCACGAGAAAATATCGACCAACTTCTTCACGATAGTATAGCTAATTCGTCGTGAGATTATTTACATTTGTCTCTTTTGCGATGATATCAAATGATGTTGGATTCATTTCATATTTGGTTTATCAACTTAAAATCTCAATTTGATAATTTTCAAGACACTTGTTGTACCTTCAGTCAACATAAATATGAAACTTGGAATCATTAACATACTTTACTAGAACATATGAAAATAGGGTTTATGGTTTCCATGATGAATTGATGCTGATGGAAGAAAGTGTAATTTCAAATTTTTGAGTCCATAAACCCTCCAATATCATTAAGGCATGCCAATAGTTCATCCATGACAAATTTTAGTGCATACATAAGTATTTTTTATTTTTCAACTAGACTATGTAATGAATCACAATTCTAAGAAGATTCAAATAGGTAACAATATTGATGAAATTCTTTATAATATTATCATGATGGTATAAAAATGAAAGAGCTTTCTTGGTTTCTAGAATAATTAATCCTCTATTGAACAAGGCCAACCACGGGAAGGTGGAAGCTCACATGGCCCCTCCCCTCACATCACTCTCAATTGATCCCAAAACCCAATCTATAAAAAAAAAAAAAAAAAAAAAAAAAAAAAAAAAAAAAAAAAAAAAAAAAAAAAAAAAAAAACAAAAAATTAATGAAGGTACATGAAATTATGTGTTTAAATGATAGCTTAGTTCACACGTACTTTTACTATATTGACAACTATTTTCAGGTTTCAAATAATACTAAACAACATGTAACCTAGGATATAAAAGTGTCGCGATAAAACTTAAAAACATGTAATTAACCCATGACATTAGTATAAATTATTTTAAGAGAATAATGCATACAAATTAAAAATATTATATAGTCAGCCTATCTAATCCAACCTCAACATCTCCGTAATCATCCTTATTCTCTATCTTTATCTTCTTCATCTAACTATCTATATCATCATCTAGTTCAAACTATGTTGGAAAGGGATGATGATACTACCGGCTATCACTGCCATTTTCGGAAAGCATACTTTACTTCCATTACATCACTATTAGGAATCATCAATATTGTCTCCTACTTTAGATCATGATCTTCTTCGTCTTTCATCCAGTCGGGGCTCCAGCGATTTTCCTCGTCATTTCGATATTCTCATTAAATCATCATCTTCTTGATCTTCAATATCATCTTCTTCATGTAAATGAGCATACTTAAATGGCCTTCCTCTTTGGATCATATCTAACAACAAATGACCAACTCCTCTTACCGAACATTCGAGTAAAATACTTGTTCACATATTTGGAAAACATAGTGATCGTGTCATCTTTCAAACATTGTTGTTTTTTAATCATTGAAACTGCTTGGCATTGAATAACAGTTTTTTTCTCATCATGTTCATGCATTCGGAACCTATACCATTTGACATTGAACGAAACTAATGGAAGGAATTAAAGTCATACTCAAGTATATTGTTTAAATAACCATAATATCTATTTTCGTGACTCTCGATGTCCGGCTACTCCTAGAGGGAAACATTAGTAACCTCGAATACCGCAATATCCCACTATCTTAAGTTTTCCTTGTTTCATCCACTTGTTTGATGAATTTACAACCATTGCACCACATAGTCTTGTGGGTGTTTCTTTCAACTGCAATATGTCGATATGTAAAAGATGCATTGTCAATTATTAAATTAACATATATTTATATAACTTCTCGTGCACTGAAAATTACAAGCAAGACACATGTAGTCACATTAGTATAATATAAAATAACTAAATAAAATGTGGGTGAAATTGCTTTGACTGGCCCATCTTTCAAACCATATGCTATATCAATTTCCCTTCCTCACAGAGCATTGGCATCTCCGTTATGATGAGCTTTTCTAACCAATTTAGACAGTTGTTCCCATGATAACCTACCTCCATTATGTGTCGCTTATATCTTTTCAATCCATACTTTCATCCATTCAAGATTGTTTGTAATGTATAAATGCAAGCATCCCACTCTAGAGCAACTCTAATCAAAACATAATTCACCAATATTAAATATTAGTTATAACGCACAATATGAAGGTATAATATAAATATTTATAATTTATGAAATAAATTATATTAATATATTAATGAGTATAGATCATATACACAAAAATTAAAACTTATATGTATTATTAATATAAATTGTCAATGCATTATTAATACATTATTCTCATTTTTTTTCTATATTCTACCTTTCCCTGTTAGATGCTCCCGATCTTCAAATTTTTGATGGAGTTCATCCCAAATGCAATCCACTCCATGCATAGTTGGCGCCGCTAATTTAGGAAGATACCTACTGAATATACACCATGGATTGATATACCATATAGTCCTCCACCATAGAACCCTCTAGACGTGTTCTTTTGTCTAACCAACGCCTTCAATGATTTCAAGTTGCTCTCCACCATCCACATTGACTCCTTTGTGAACAAGTCCACAAATTTCGCTAAATCTCCTTAACTGGTGTATGAGGTAGTGTTTTGCATTGAAAATGTAGGAGTATATACTTTTGCATTTCACACACATTAGCTTATGGAATTTCTCTTCCAATACTTTATATCATCTTCATGGATTTCTTTCAATGACAACCATCTACATGAGACCGTGACACAATAAGAAAAATAACATGTTTCAACATAACATAATACAATATATTATTACATTAGTACAAGTAAAACATAAATATTATACAAAAATACTGAAAGGAACATTTTCTATAAATCACAAATTACTGCCTTACCTCATGTTTTTTCTAAGATCATATATAACTTATTTGACATTGTTGTCAAAGTCATTTGGGAGAGATAGCCCTAGAACATACTGTAACAACAAAAAATGAATCTCTGCTATTTGTTTCAACCAAAGTAGACAAACAAACAAACAAAAGATCTATATAAATAATATATATAAATATGTATACTCAAAAATTGGTTACCTCAATGAAGGCTGTATGCCAATTATGTGTTTTACCCCACCAAATTTGCCTTCTTCATTAAGATATTTTTTAGTGTTTGAAGAAACCCTGGGAAATTTTAATTCTTTTGAATGACCTCTTTAATATCATTGTTTTGTTGTCTGCTATAACCATGGAAGGTTATTTATGTCTAGTACTCCATCTTATCTATTTCAATATCGGATCACACTTCACATAGCATGATTACTTCCTAAAATGTCATGATAAATTTTGACAATTTTGTCTTGTCCCTCCTACCATCTATATGATTCGCCATATGTTTCAAATACATTCTTTCCTATATGCATTGTATCAAACAATTGAGCTATTTTTTAGCTCCTCATTGTAGGGTAACCTCATGAATTGAGCGGAATAAGATTTCATTCATCATGGAATCCCATTATTAATACCTCATGATGATTACAGCCTTCATGAAGCATAAAAAGAAATCACAAAATAATTATCAAATACGCGAAATATAAATGATTAAATAAACATTCAAAACATTACACTATATACGATACATTATGAAATTGAGTAAATTGATTATTTATTATATTCCAACCTCCATAGGTGAGGTGTCATTCCTTGTGGTTTTAAACCAGTCTCTTCCCATTGAAAGATGTTTTAGTAGTATGATACCTATGGTTCTTTGGAAGAAGGTGCCTATACTCATCAAAACACCATCTTTCCTAAAACTTTTTGAAATAATGATGATACTTCATCTTAGGCCACAAACTGGATATTTGATGCAAATTTTACCCTTTGTTTGAAGGCCTACAACAAATGGATTATCGCTCCATTACCATATGATGATATTATTTAAAAAAGTAAACATACACCATGATAACATTAAAATATTGTATAGTATTAAAGAGCAATATTAGAATGCTTTATACATACCACAAAAATGTGTTATTCATGGGGCATCATGAATTGTCCATAAAAGTATTCAATGGAATTTAAACTTATTCTCCCTATTGGTTTACATATGTCGTGCATTGTGATGCCAACCCATAAACTTAGTAGCTCAGTCGATAAGAGTGCTTTGATATATACACATTCATATATTTAACATGGTAATTACCTAATTGTTTGAAATTACATAATTACTAAAGGAATGATATCATGTAAGATATATAATTAAATAAATAAACAAAAGATATTATGAAAATTGAAACAAATGAAAATGTTAAATTCCAAAATTAATGTAAACAACACTGAAACAATCATTGTCAACATTTATGTGCTCCTCTTTATTGACATCCAAGGAGGAATGTTATTGTTGATAACAAAATAGCCACACCGAAAAATAGACCTAAGCTCGTATCGGATTAACACTGCCTACCAATGAAAGCCTAACATTACGAGGTTCATCTTGAAATCTTCCCATTTTTCCTAAAATTTCCCTAAATGAAGAACCACCGACAGACATTCGAAGAACACCATATCCACCTTCACTTCGTTATATCTATGGTAACCTTGCTAAATTGTGCTCGTGCTTTTCACACTACCAACAAGTAAACGTGGAATTATGGGAATATGACAAAGAACCTTTCGAGGCAATTCTTGTTACTTGATCGGTTCGAGTCTATTGATAAGACATTGCGATTATCTGCTTTCAAGCATGTTGTCCATAGCCATATAATACTGTCATTAGGACATGCATCTATAGTTTGATAATACATTCCAATGTCTTTCTTATAATGGCATGCAACCTCGATATGTGCGAGGTAAAAATATTTGACGATGGTAACAAAATTCACCTAATCTACAACATAACAAACAACTAGTTAATGTAAAATATTAATCGTAGCTCTATTCTTATTTTACACATTAATTAACACTAAAACAAATATAAAAAATCAACATTTATGTACAAAATGAGATGAAACATATTACATAACTTATTAGTATTCTGTCAAGTGTTCACAAATTATTCATAACCTTAAGTTCACCAAATAACAATGTAGCGGAGAGAAGATTTTCTCTTGATCCTTCATAAAGTCGCTTATTTGCCTTTTCTAATAGAGGTTCATCATAAATGTCATTAGCATTTTCCCATCCTCATCCGGCTACGAAAACAAATCTTGGATCATCGATTTGTCCCATCTTCTTACATGGGATCATTAACTCTTTATTTGTCCCATCATCTTCTTCCATGAGATCCTCATTTTCTGGTCATGATGATGTTCCCGCCTTGTACAACATCATTTCTACTAATACTTGGTGCAATATTCTCGGTGGAAGTTAGAGGCATCCTAAATTTGTTAATTACAAACAATCATGAAAATTAGTGTATACTATAACAAACATTCAAAACAATATATATACATATATATAATTTTTATATAAATTGACAAAATAAAAAAGATAATAAATATATAGCTAATTACCATGGTACGATATTCATTCGATCCACCATCAATGTGACCATAATTCCCGCAATGTTTTGTAGTTGTTTCTATTAAAATCCTCCTTATGGGATGTCTGAGGCAACATTTTACAAGGGCAATAACATCTACCATCACCCTTTTCACCGGCTTTAATTTTTCCTTTCACCTCTAACAACATTCTAAGACATTTTTCCACACAAAATACCCTTTCTGAACCATCATTATTATAGCAAGATTGTTCTAACATTTTCAAATCAAATATTTGTAGGCCAATTTTTAGGTCACCATCGTCGCAATTTTCATGCATGATAGTGACCTAAAAATATATATATATATATATATATATATATATATATATATATATATTATACCTATTTATTTTTAGGTCATTTTCAATGGTAAAATTATTATGGTCAACATTCGATAGTACACTCATCACTTCACTTTATTATTTACCTTTTAAAATCTTCTAAACCACTTTGACTACTTTGAACTTTTGGGGCTTCTATATGACATATGAGGGTCCTCCAACTTCGTAAGGCCATAACTCTCAAACCGTGAGGAGTTATGTGACATTTTTTTAGCACTCAACACACCCTAAAATTCTATGTTCNGCTTATGCGACGGCCAATCTAAGGTCATCGCTTATGAGACGAACATTGACCATTACAGTTCAGTCAAACTGTAGGCGTCGAAATTGCAATGAACACGGGGTAGATTTAGAAAAAAAAAACTTTTTCTCTTGCATGTTGCGACGAAAGAGTATTTTCGTCGCAAGTGGTCGTCACAAATTTTTCAATATGTAGTAGTTTATACTCTCAAGTAGCTTCCTTAAAAACATATTCTAGTTCACTTTGCCCACTTTCCTTATTTTAGGGTTAACCCACTTCTAATTTATCCATTAAATTTATTATTGAATTAATTTATTTTGTGTTCACTTTGAAATATAGTACACTCATCACTTCACTTTATTATTTACCTTTTAAAATCTCTTAAACCACTTTGACTACTTTGAACTTTTGGGGCTTCTATATGACATATGAGGGTCCTCCAACTTCGTAAGGCCATAACTCTCAAACCGTGAGGAGTTATGTGACATTTTTTTAGCACTCAACACACCCTAAAATTCTATGTTCATTTTTTACTTTTGGGTACCACTTGATCCTTTACACTGTCTATTTTTTCTTCAGTATGAAATTGATACTTGCGCTTATTTTTATGTTCATGTTTGAATTTTCTAAAGCCTACCTGAACATACAACAAAGAATCATCTTAATCATTAAAAGGTCCTTAACAAGATACTTCAGTAATCGTCACACTAAATCTTTCCCCGACGCGCTTCGGAGTTTGGCATCAGTAAGAGTTTAATTATTTGAGAAGTTTAAAATAGTCGAACACCGATCTTCATCAGCATCCGCAGATGAAAGTATTTATTTTACGATTGAACTTTGGCAGAGGTACCAAAGACCGACCCATTCGACTTCGGTAGGAAAATGAATAGGTAAGCTTCACGCAAAGGGAAGAGCAGTATCGTCGATTTCCAAAACCCGACACGATTTCGGCGTCGGAGAGTTACAAAATACAATACACATTAAATTTCACATTTTTAATTTGTCGACCCCTGACGTCACCCAAGTATAGGTAGTTGCAATATATTTTTAGTACTTTCGATGTGAGTAGATCCACTAAGTGAAATCCTTACCCACCATCTGAATGCTAAATTGTATGTCCAAATATTTTAAGTAACCCCGGGTTGATAAGCCACGTCAACATCAATCAATATCAGAAGTTTTAGAGGGAACATATCAACAAATTCACATTGCAAAAATAACAATTATAAAATCATATAATTTTCACAAAAAACTCAGATAAAAGAACGTAGTTAATTTACATTCAAAATGGAACAGGATACATTCAAGAAGCTTCGAGTTTTCATATAATTAGAAAAAAATCTCGCCAAACTTGGGCTACATACAAATAGATATCGTCGACATCTTTACTGATCATCTCGGTCACAATGAGAGTACAAAACCCTTACTACAAAAGAGAATAAATATTAAGCACCACTTCGGAGAGCGCAAAGAAAAGGCTCACCCATTATGAATCTCCTACGCGCGCACCCTCTCCCAGACTACTTCTCACACTCTGTAACGTTTCCTTTCCCTCTTTCGCTACCATCCTTTGCAACTCATGCAACTACACAATTGTGTCTTGAGCTTCTTGAAGTTGTCTATGGAGCCAAACTATGCTTCCTCTGTGACCCTTTAGCATTGATACCTCGTGTTTCTTCGTCACCAACTGGCTCCACAACTCTCTATTTTCTTGGTAGAGTTCAGTTATAGAAATTTGGGCATGCTCTAACTATCAGATGGAACTCTTAACGGGAGAACCCAGTTCTTTTTCCCTCCCCTTATGTTCCCCGCTTCCTTTACTAGCAGTCCCCACAAGCCTCGATCAGTAAGTAATCATCGTAGACCCCTCAGCGGTGGGATGTATACTCATCTCATCTTGGGGGCAGTCTTCCTCCCTTTTTCCTGTGTCTTTCCTAGGCCTCCCTCTTCTCCGTGGTGTCCGCTCCTGTGGGGGCGTGGTCTCCAGCATACCTCCTTCAGGCGTACTTCTCTCCACCCCAACTTCCTCTAGAGGCGTCGACACCCTATCCAAATGAAATCATGTACCTTCTATCGAAGCTTTGAGGACACTGGGATCCAATGAGAATCAATCCCAGGCACGTTGGGGCTCGGACTTGGCACTCCGGCTACCTCGTAAACCCCGTCCCTTGTTAGGAGGGGATCCCATAATGCAACAACATGGTGGCTTGGATGCCTGTAGGTAATAAAGGACCACTACACCGATTTTCATGTGAATAAACGCACAAGATTAGCATCACAGAGGCATAAACTTGACTTATGTGTGGAATTCACCACAAAATTCCTAGAATTTATAACCAAACATGTTGGCAAATATTGAACAAGCAACGAATGTGTGTTGATGGTTGTTGTCATTGATGGAAGCAGCGGATATGGTAGGATATGAAGGATAAAACCCCTTGGGGTTTCGGACGTAAGAGCTCAGGAGGTACAGCATTGAAGAAAACACGCGCAGCAAGAGCTTACAGAGAAGAAGGAAGACAGAGATCCAGTGACCGTTGGATTCCATTCAAATTTCTCGAAAGGCCGACAACCGTCAGAACTGCAGAAGTTGTGAAGGAGATAAGTCATTGGAGATTCGGGGATCGGGAGTTTAAAATGTCCAAATCACTCGTCAATGAAAACCTCGAAAATCATGAAACGCGATATTGCGATTCAATCGTAACCATTAATGCAAGATCACACCAGGACCGTTGATCACAGCTCTGTATGGAATTTCGGGGATCGGGTGGAAGGAGTATGGAGGAATAGGGACCATCCATCAGCAGGACAAGTGTCGAAGATCAGGGCATCGTCGGCATATTGGACATCGGGAAATCGGAGTTCCTGAGGTCGAAGGAAACGAGAGATCGAAAGTCTTGAAACCCCGACACAATCGGGACCGTCCATCTGAGAGGACGCGTGGCAGGAGATTGGTACCATCGGCAAAAGGCCCGACAGGAGGTCGCTCATCGGCTAATCGGAAATCGGGATATCAGAGATCCCGGGCACAAAGGTTTTGTGCATTTCGAAATTGCGATCCGTGAAACCCCGATTAGTGGGGGACAGCTGTCAGCACAGCAGAACAGGAGGACAGGTGGTAGGTGCTTCATCGAAAAACGGGAATCGGAGTTTTGCGAGTCCCGTGAAAAATGGCATCGGATATCGCGAAATCGCGATACACGATATCCCAATAGCCTCGACGGGGTAAGGTGTGACGGTCATATTGGTCGGGAGCTAAAGCCAGCTGGGCTAGCGCATGGAAAGGGACGTATTGGCATCGGGGATCGAGACTTTGAAATAACAAAGTCACTCGACATCAAAAACCTCGATTTCGCAAAATGCGAAATCGCGAAGTGAATCTAAACCGTCAAACCCAGAAATGATCATGACCATTGATTTAAAAGGGCGCGCGTAGGTTTAATTCAAATTTTAAAAATAGAAGCCCGATTTCCTCCGAGCAATAAATATGGGACCCGATGAGCGTTGAACGGGTCCTGAACCAATGGGTTTAAAAAGGGGTCGATGCTCTCGGCAGAGGTGGAAGTCGAAGGATGCGGAGGCCATTTTTCTGACAGTAGGGATATCTACTGGTGGGTGATGTCAGTTGTGCAGGCAGCATGAAAGGTTTGAAGAAAGAGGAA
>SNQJ01S0032422.1:54968-79480 GCA_010110895.2 Picea sitchensis | reverse complement strand
GCCATTTCTAGCATTTTATTTATGTTCTGCATATTTTATATATCTGGTATCTTGCATTAAGAATAAACAATGGAGGTGAATATGTGAATAACAATTTTACAAGTTACTAAACTACACAAGGAATCCAAATGCAACACATTGTTCCATATACACCACAGCAAAATGGTGTTGCTGAGAGAACAAATCGCACATTAAAAGAAATGGCTAATTATATGATTCAATCTAAGGGATTAGGTCTTAATTATTAGGTGGAAGCCATTAACTGTGAAAATTACATAGTAAATTGCACTACCATAAAGGATCTAAAAAATATAACACTAGAAGAAGCATGGAATGAAATTAAGCCAGATGTAAGCTACTTTTGTGTATTTGGTAGTGTAGCATGGGCTCACATCCTTGATGAGAAAAGGAAATATTTACAATGTAAAATTGAGAACTGTGTTTATGATAGTTATTTTGAAGATGTCAAAGGTTACAAACTTCTTCAACTTCAATCTAATGAAATTATTATTAGAAGAGATGTTAAATTTGATGAAAATCTCTTGGCCATCGAGCCTAATTTGGTGTTTGTACCATCTTTGACATTTGTGTCATCTTTTGTTCTTATTTTGGTTTCATCTTATTCACGTGATGATTGTGATGATGAATATCCACATTCACCTTCTCACCTTCCTCTAGATGATTCCATTGAACATGAACCTGCACCAGCATCACAGCTTCCTAGATAGGTTCGTTCAACACGAGAAGCAACTAGTGATCATGTCGGTGATCCTTCATATCAGCATCAGACACATTCATAGTTCCAACAAACCTATTCTCTTTTTTCTCAAGTTTCGGAGACTTGTGATCCAAAAACATTTGCAAAATATTTAGGTCATCCAGATTTGGACACAACAATGAATGAAGAGTATCTCTCTTTAATGGAGAATGATACTTGGGATCTTGTACCTCTTTTGAAAGGAAGAAAACTTATCATATGTAAATGGGAATATAGAAATAAATATGCATCATATAAAAATGTTGAAAGACACAAGGCCTGGTTAGTTTCCAAAGGGTTCTCTCAAGTTGAAGGCATTGAATATGATAAAATGTCTCCCCTCGTAACCAAAATGAATTCCATCTGCCTTGTTCTATCCCTTGTTGCTTCACATAAGTGGGAAGTCCATCAGATGGATGCTAAATATTTCTACTTGCATGGGGATTTGTAAGAAGAAATTGGAATGGAAAAACCTCCCTGCTATGTCAAGAATGACTACATCCTTGTTTTTCTCCTCGAGAAATATATTTATGGTCTTAAGCAAGCTCCTCGAGCTTAGTATGCCAAAATAGACATTTTTTTTCTTGACATAGGATTTTATAGATGTCATTCTTGTTGATGATTGCAACATCATGTGACATTCTCCAAGATATGTTCTCCTCTGTGACTGAGTTGATTCGACCTGTGAGAGCCTATGCGATGGGTGTGCCCATGTGATGGGTGTATCGTTCTCCTCTGTGAGAGTTGAGATGATGTGTTCTCCTGCCTTTGTACTCTTGTGGACTCAATCGAATCAGGCTTGAGATGGTACTCCAAATGATTCTCCTATAGACTCAGTTGAGATGGAGATTTGTTGAGTATGATGTCCCTGTGGCTTAGCACAAGTGGACGTGTCCCTAGTGGTTGAGCACTAGTGGACGTGTGGATCCCTTGTTATATTTTCTAACTGTAATATTTACTTGTAACCCTAATTATGATGTAAAGGGTACAAGTCGGCCCCACCATATGTGAAAGATAATTAATGTTTATTGTAATAATTAATTATATTTCTAAGTTATTGAGGTCGGCCATGTTGTGCCAATAGACACACCTATTTTTTTGTTTGGTCTTGTATAAATAGAGGTGATTTCCCCATTGAGGAAACACACACTCGCTCACTTATCACTTGCCATTTGGAAATTTCATCAACACTTGTAAGGATGAAGTGTGCACCTCTCTTGGGCGCTAGTTTTCAAGGTAGTAGAAGCACCCTCTTGTGTGCATTAGGGTTTATGGTTGGGGGATATTCTCTTGATAATATAGCAAAGGATTGTTGGGTTCTTCTCCCTTGTTGAGAAGGGTTTTCCCAGGATATTTCTTGTGTTCTTGTGTATGGTAATTCTTCTTGTGATATTGGTAATTGTAGCACTTGTGTATGGTGTTGTTGCATTTGTTTATGGTTCAAGTAAATTATAAATGAAATAAACCTCATTCTTGACCCTATCATAGTGAAAATTTAACATGGTATCATAGCATAGGACTTTAAATAGCCATTTCACAAGCTTTCAAAGCCATTCGTCCTCATTTCTGAAATACGTACGACCCTCCTAGGGTTTCAAGAAAAAGTGCATCCCTCTCTTTTTTTGTTGTTTCATCACCCTACACTGAAAAATTGGGGCTAAATTTGGAATGGAGTGTATGGCCTGCTTCAACGTGCCTCCAGAAAATTTCAAATTGCAATTCCGAGAATTTTGGATTTTTGGCCCTGGGGTTAATAGGGTTCCGCAATTTTCTGCAAAATTTCGGTTTTAGGGCTTCTTCAGCTCATTGAAGGAGTTTTCAATATTACCAGTTTTCTTCTGAATTTCAAGGATTATTTTTGGCAGTCATAAGTCCAACGAAACCTAAGGTTTCCATCCTAGCCTAGTCGTTAAGTTTCCTAGCCTAGTTGCTAAGGGTTTGTGGAAGAATCTGCAAACCATGAGGAACAGAACCTTGGTGGAAGATAGGCTTGATGGATCAAGCGACTTCAATTCCTAGAATTCAAGACTATAGATCACCCTGGAAGAGGATGACCTATTGAGTGTGATACAAAAGGATTTACTAGAGATAGCTACCAATGAAGAGAAAGAAGAATGGAAAGAAGATGATTTCAAGGCAAGGAAGATAATCATCTACTTAGAGAAAGATTGTCCTACCAAGAAGAAAGGAAAACAACTTGCCTCCAATGTTAATGTTGATACAGAGCCACATTAGAGAGATGAAGACATCAAAGATGAAGCCTTCGTATTCATATCAGCACTCTCATGTATGGTTCCTTCTGATAATGATATTTGGTCAATTGACAGTGGTGCCTCCAGGCACATGACCGGATATAGAGATCATATGACATATCTTGTTGAGAAAGAGACCAGTCTACATGTTGTACTTGGAGACAATGGAAGATATAATTTGAAAGGGGTTGGAACTTCTACATTCCAACTAGATTCTGACATACCCCTTCAGTTGAGTGAGGTACTATATGTACCTGGGATGAAAAGGAACCTTGTCTTTGTTTCTGCCTTATAGGATAAAGGCTACAAGGTTACCTTTTCTGAAGGAAAAGTTCTTGCATGGCACAAGAAATCACATATGGATTATGCCCGAGTAATTGGTGTTCGATAAAACATCTTATATAGGTTGATTGTCCAACCAGTCCAGGACATGTTACATGATATTATCAACTTGAGTGAGCTATGGCATAGGAGACTTGTTCATATTCATTTTGGGTCCCTTCCCGCTCTAGGGAATATGATAACAGGCCTTCTAGAGATACATGTTCAGCATAATGGTGTTTACAGAGGTTGTGCTCTTGGAAAGAATGTAAAGGCGTCCTTCTTGAGCAGTGATAGCAGATCCAAGGGGATCTTGGACTTGATACATTCAGATGTGTGTGGACCCATGACCGTTGCTTCATTGAATGGATATTTATACTATGTGCTCTTCATTGGCGATCACTCTTGGAAGACGTGGATTTATTTCTTGAAGACCAAGGATGGAGTCCTTGCGAGATTTCAAGAATTCAAAGCTCGGGTTGAGAATCTGACCAGGAGGAGGATCAAGGTGTTGAGATCAAATAATGGAGGACAGTACACCTCTAGGGATTTCGGTGATTTATGTATTGAGGTGGGGATCCAGAAGGAGTACACCATACCTTACAACCCTCTGAAAAAATGGGTTATAGAGAGGAAGAACGGAACCATCATTGAGGCAACCAAAGCAATGATACATGATTAGAATTTAGCTATGATTATGTGAGCAGAAGCATCCATGACAACAGTATATGTTCAGAACATGAATCCTCACCAAATTTTGAAGAACATGACTCCTCAAGAATCTTTCACTGGAGTGAAGCCTGAGGTTGGACACTTCAAGATATTTTGGTGTCCAATATACTTTCATGTACCCAAGCATAAGAGAACCAATCTAGATACTTTAGGAAGAAAGGGTACATTTGTGGGATACATTGAATATTTGAATGCATACTGGATCTACATCCCTGGTAAGAGACGGATTGAGGTGATCAGAGATGTCATATTTGAGGAAGAGATAGCTTTTCGAAGATCCAAAGAATCTCAAATGGAGATTGACAACGAGACAGTACCTTCTCCCCTTCAGCAGTTCAGAGGGAGACAGCCATTGATCCAGTTGATCTGGTTGATCCAGTTGATCTAGTTTCTCTAGTTGGTGTTCCCAGAGACATTGCAGTAGGCCATAAAAGGCCTGCCTAGGCTCAAAAAACTTTGCAGGATGTAGAGGGACGTGCATCTCCTTGAGGCACATTCCGAGAAAGAAAGAGACCACAGATATTTTCGAGATATGTTTCATCCATGAGCCACATCATTGATACTAAGCCTTCTTTTTATGGAGAAGCAGCAGGTCAATAGGTATGGAAAGATTCCATGACAGAAGAGTATCAATCCATCATGAATAATGATGTATGGGATATTGTTTCAAGGCTAGAAGGGAAGTCTGTAGTGACTTCCAAGTGGATCTATAAGATCAAGCATGTAGCTGATGGAAGTGTCGAGAACTACAAAGCGATATTTGTAGCTAGAGGATTCTCACAGGTGGAGGGAATTGATTATGAGGAGACATTTTCTCATGTATCCCAATACACTTCCATCCATACTATCATTGCATTATCTGCATCCATGGGTTGGAAACTAGATCGGATGGATGTAAAGACAGCGTTTCTCAATGGTGAGATTGAGGAATACATTTACATCGAGCAACCAGAAAGATTCATGATACATGAGTAGAAATATCATGTATGCAGGTTGAAGAAAGCCCTGTATGGACTAAAGCAAGCACCTCGTGCTTGGTATGAGAAGATGGATGGATTCCTGATGATTTTGGGCTTCGGGAAGAGTGTTTTTGATCCAAACCTATATTATAACAATGTTGGTGATGAGTGCTTGATCTTGGTCCTATACGTTGATGACTTATTCCTCACCAATTTAGAAAGACTTATTGTTGAATGAAAGCGTGCATTGACTATTTAATTCGAGATGAAGGATATGGGTATGATGCACTGCTTCTTGGGACTAGAAGTATGGCCGAGGACCGATGAGATTTTCATGAGTCAAGAAAAATACACAGTGGAGATATTGAAGAAATTCAGTATGACGGACTGCAAATCCATGCCTACATCGATGTTGATGGATCTGAAAAAAATGAATGAGGATTCTACTAATTCAAGTGATATCGATCCACATCTATATCGACGGCTGATTGGATCATTGATGTATCTAGTTAACACCAAACTTGATATATGTTATGTAGTGAATGTACTCAGTCAGTTTATGAGTCATCTGAGACAGACTCACTGGATAGCAGCGAAGAATGTATTGAGATATCTATGAGGCATAGTTGTATATGGCCTGAGATATACCTTCGTTGTAGACATGAGATTGTAGGGATATGTCAATGTTGATTGGGCAAGGAGCGCAGTGGACCGGAAGAGCACATCTGGTTTTTGTTTTACCTTGGGGTCTGCCATGGTTTCCTGGTGCAGTAGGAAATAGAGATCTATGGATTTGAGTACTGTAGAAGTAGAGTATATAGAATTGAGTGTGTCAGTCCACGAAGTAGTGTGGCTTCGCAAAATCCTTGCAGATTTATTTGATCATGAGATGAATTCCACCATTATTCATTATGATAACTAGAGTTGTGTGAATCTCTCTGAGAATCTAGTGTTTCATGATAAATCAAAACACATTGAGATCAAATACCATTATATCAGAGATATGGTGCAAAGAAATGTAGTACACGTGCAGTACCTTCCTACACATGAGCATATTACAGATATCTTCACCAAATTTCTTGTCAGGATGAAGTTCAAGTACTCACGTGAGAGACTTGGCCTGGTGGAGAATGCCTCCCTAGCTGAGAGGGAATGTTGATTATTGCAGCGTCATGCGACATTCTCCAAGAAATGTTCTCCTTTATGAATGATTTGAGTCAACCTGTGAGAGACCATGTGATGGGTGTGCCCATGTAATGGGTGTATCGTTCTCCTCTGTGAGAGTTGAATCGATGTGGTCTCCTGTCTTTGTACTCTTTTGGACTCAGTTGAGTCAAGATTGAGATGGTACTCTAGATGATTCTCCTGTGGACTCAGTTGAGATAGATATATGTTGAGTATGACGTCCCTATGGTTGAGCATAGGTGAATGTGTCCCTAGTGGTTGAGCACTAGTGGACGTGTGGATCCTTTGCTATAATGTCTAAGTGTAATATTTACTTGTAACCCTAATTATTATCTAAAGGGTACAAGTCGGCCCCACCATATGTGAAAGAAAATTAATGTTTATTGTAATAATTAATTATATTTATGAACTATTGAGTTTGACCATGTTGTGCCAATAAACACACCTATTGATGTGTCTGGTATTGTATAAATAGAGCCGATTTCCCCATTGAAGAAACACACACTCTCTCACTTGTCACTTGTCATTTGGAAATTTCAGCAACACTTGTAAGGCTGAAGTGCACACATATCTTGGGCGCTAGTTTTAAGGTAGTAGAAGCACCCTCTTGTGTGCATTAGGGTTTATGGTTGGGGGATCTTCTCTTGAGAATATAGAAAAGGATTGTTGGGTTTTTCTCGCTTGTTGAAAAGGGTTTTCCCAGAATATTTCTTGTGTTCTTGTACATGGTAATTCTTCTTGTGATCTTGGTAATTTCAGAACTTGTGTATGGTGTTGTTTCATTTGTTTATAGTTCAAGTACATGTTAAATGAAATAAACCGCATGCTTGAGCCTAGCATAGTGAAAATTCAACAATTTTGACCCAAATGTCTATACTAAGAAAGTAGGAATCCATCTCATAATGCTTTTTCTTTATGTTGATGACCTTATCCTCACTGGTAGTGACCCTAAAATTTTAACCAGTGTGAAAACCAACCTTAAAAAGAAATTTGAAATAACAGACTAAGGTTATTTTCATTATTTCCTTGGCCTCCAAGTATTGCAAACCAACGAATGAATATTTCTTTCTCAGTCTAAGTATTATTGTGACCTTATTCATCGCTTTCACATGGATGATTGTAAACCAACCCCTTCTCCCTTCTAGTCTCGAGTCAAACTTACTACCACTTGTACTTTTCCCGAATTTGATGCCACTTTGTACCATCATTTAGTTGGTAGCCTCTTATATTTGAATCCTACCTATCATGATATTTTCTTTGTACTTGGTATCGTTTCCATATATATGTGAACACCCCATGAAATCTATTGGAAAGAAGCTAAAAGGATACTTTGGTATGTCCGAGGTAGATTTCAGTTCGGGATACATTACAGTTTAGGGGGTACTCCTTTATTGGTTGTTTTCACTAATTCGGATTGGGCCAGCAAACCTTATGATCGAAATTCTACTATAAATTATGTTTTCAACATTGGTTCTGGGCCTATCACTTGGGCCTATAAGAAACAACAAGTTATTTCTCTTTATTTAGCAAAAGCAGAGTATAGAGTAGCGGCTAATGCAAGTCAAGAAGCCTTGTGGTTTCAACAGATCCTTTTAGAGTTTGGCTTCCAGCAATAGCATCTGACCACCCTTCGGTGCGATAATCAGAGTGCCATCAAGCTCGCCAAATATCCATTTCAACATCATCATAACAAACACATTGAGATACACATGCACTACATCAGAAAACGCATTCATGATCGACTTATTGAAGTGTTATTTTTCCCTACAAAAGATCAAGTCGCAGACATTTTCACAAAGTCTCTTACAGAAGAGAATTTTTCCAAAATTCGATCTATGTTAGGAGTTTAGGAAGTTGTCATTAAGGGGGGATAGGCTCTAATATCTCCTTTATTCTCTTATTGTGTCGCCTTCGAAAATCCTTCAATCCTATCCCAAGTTGTTCTTAAGGGGGGATGTTAGGATATTTAGACACTTAGGAGTTAGTTAGCATCAACTTGGTCTAATGTGTCGTTAGGTTAAAGTGTGTTTCTTAGTTTGTTTCTTTAGTATGCATTTGTAATCTGACGGTCACGATATGTTCCCAACATAGAGTGATATAATTACTCATATTCTCCTCAATCTTAATGGCTACATTGATCTGTGGATTAACACCTAATTGTTCCATGATCTCTATTTAAAGAGAATGGAGGCTCATTTGTCGATGATTGATTGTGAGAAACGCTTTGTAACATATTTTATTTTTCATTAATAAATTTCTCCAAGTGGTCGCACTGGTTGGGGTCGTGGATGTTTCCCCATAGGGGTTTTACCATGTAAAAGCATTGATGTATTGATATTTGATCCAATTGTGTGAGTGGTTATTAAAGGTGTTTGTCCCCTTTTGGAATACATTTATTTTCAAACATAGCTTAAGCAATCCAAGCACCTTGATGAGAAAAGGGTCTCATGGAGGCAGTTCAAAGCATATTCCAAGAGAAATATTTGTCAGAGAATTACTATGAAAGGAATGTGAAAGAGTTCTTTGAACTCAGGTTGGGAAGTGTGACAATGAATGAATATGAGAAGAGATTCTTTGAATTGTTGAAGTATGTGGGATTCATAAAGGATGAGAAGGTCAAAATCCAAATATTTTTTAGTCGATTACCATCCTTCTACAGTGACAAGATACAGTATGATAACCCCAACACTTTGGAGAATACCATAAGGAGAGAAACGAATATTTATGAGAAAATAAGAGGAAGGCCAGTTTTCCAAAAAGCTATAATCCCCATTTTAATTAATTCTTAATGTAGATATAATGTATGGTTGTGGCCAAGTGATGTATATGTGAATTATATTTATGAATTTTAATAAATAAAATGTGATACCAGTTGCTAGGGTACATGGATAGATATGGGGGTTCATTAATCCACAAGAGAGGAGGGGTTTTTTTATAAATGAGTTATTTCTAAATCCTTTTCCTGATTTTAATGGCTTGAGTGAACCTTTTATTTTGTTGTTATTTTGTTGTTGAGTGTTCCCAACCCAATCATTGAATGCATGTAAGAGGGAGGGTGTGAGGAGTCATGTCCCATAGTTATTGGAAGCATGGGGATGAAGTAGAATCATATTAGTGAAGAGTGTAAGTAAAGAAAGCAAAAAAAATAAAGGAAATTTGTATGGCCAAGGGGGAATTTTTAGACAGACATGTTTTTTGCATGGGAAAGGAGAGAAAAGCAATAGAGAAGAGTGCACTAGAAATGGAAAAAAAATAGAGGGAAAATTCTAGAGCATTTTTGGAGTTGAAGACTAAAGAATCAATTTGTTAGGATTTCCAAAGAACCAAGTTGTCAGGCCGAAAAATTAAACTCATGTGAGAATTGCACTGGAGCAACAGGTTTGTTGTTGTTGATTCTTGGTAGTTTTCCTAGTAGTGAGCTCCCTTGAGTTTCTCAGTAGTCATATGCATGGTTACATGTGCCAAATAAACCCCAATAAATGAATGGGATGCATGATGTACTAAGAGAAGTGAATGGTTACTTTCCTTGGGTTGGGAAGGAAAAGAGGAAGAGAGCTAGTGGAAAATTAGGATAGTTTTAGGAGAATGTCAGTGGGTTGTGGGATTATCTAAGTTGTGAGTGGACAATGAGAGACACCCTCTTTTGTGTATTCCTAGCCCCAAATCGGGGATGAATTTTTTTTTATATTGAGAGCAGAAATTATATGGTTGGGTGGAACGTTCGTCCCAAGCAGCTTGTTGCACAACTATTTAAAAAAGATAAGTGTTTTATTTTTATTTTTATTGTGTTATGAGTTTTAATTGTTGTGTATTAATTATGTGTATGAGAATGAATGTTGTAGTGATGGGATTATTAGCTTCATTCATGTTAGTTTAGTATGTTGTAGCTACTTTTAAATTAATGGTATCAGTAAATGGATAAATATGTGTGTTTTCCTATAGCTAGTAAGCTACAGGATATGTTAGCAGAAAAATTTTAATTTTTATGAGTATTATGTATGTAATGAACCTCAATTGAGATGGGGGATGTTACAAGAATAGGCAAAGCTACAGATTGAATTTGGGGTTATTCACAATTGGTATTTTGACTCTAATCCTCACAATTCTAGTCGCATCTTATATAAGCGAACCCATGGAAAACCGTTTTTATCAAGATTTCCCCCCCTTCCCCACTTTTTTGGGTAAAACTGTAAAAAGAATGAGTTTTAGGGGAAACCATTGAGGCAACATTATCAAGTGCAGAAATATTCTCTCCTGAAGATGGCCACCATCAACGAATAAGAAATTTTTAATTCTATGTTACTTGTCTCCGCACAAGCATTTATATCTTTAAAAAAAAACTAGCAATGCCAATGTGTGATGTTGACATGGATGCGGTGTAGGATATTGATATGGCTTCTAAGAAGGCTAGAAAATAAAAAGAACCTATCATTGAAGTGAGCCGAGGTCAAGAATGTGATCCTGAAGTAGATGTTGGTGCCCCGAGACCAACATATGATGACACAAGATGTTGCATGGATCCTAGTATTGTCTACATATGGGGTGATATATACCAAATGTTTTGATAGGATACATATCTAGAAATTCCTCTCCTTCCTAGATGCACTAACCCAAATGAGGGAGTCTACTAGGAAATCAAACATTCCTAGTTGCAAAAAGTGGTTGTGAACCTTGTCGTATTCCCTTGCGTAGAGGCCATAGCATGGATCATCAACTAAATTGATGTGGATAATGGGATGATCAGAGATATGAATGGGAAATATATTGCATCACTCTAGACCTTAATTTTATACAAATATTTCAAACTCCCTACATCATAGGTCAACCCCATTGAAGAATGGGTGCTACAATTCCCATATGACTGCAAAGAAGTGATGAAGGGTTGGTGGGTGCCCAGGAAACTATTCAAGGTGAGGAGAACAACAACTTATCCCATGATATTTCTAAGGGCCCTGTACAAAATTGTTGCATCCCTCCTAATAAGACTATATGAGGTAGAAGATGAAGGGTTGGTAGGTGCCCAGGAAACTATTCAAGGTGAGGAGAACAACAACTTATCCCATGATATTGATAAGGGCCCCGTACAAAATTATTGTATCCCTCCTAATAATTCTATATGAGGTAGAAGATGCCATGAATTTCAAAGAATAATGGGTGCCACTTATATACACAGTTACTAAAACTGGCACAATGTTCAATTTGAGCATTCATTATATATGGTTCTCTAGAACAAGCCATATCAGTAGCCAAACACACAATGCCTAGGACACACCCTGCATTTCACATGGATTCTTACTTTATAGACACTACATGTGTGATGCATGTCTTCCCATATATGTATTGGTAGTGGCAATTCAATGACCCCCCACTACACATATACTATCAAGACTTATGGAAGCATAAGTACCTGATTCATTATCACAAAATCTGTGAACAATTCTTGATTCCCTTATATCAATTATTATTCTGCACCCCAACACAATGTATTTCTAAAAATGAGATGCAAGAAATAATAAAAGTAGGTGATTGGTATGTCATGGAGAAAGGGACATACATCATAGTTTCTAGGGCCACCAAATCTCCCCATTTACTCCCCGAGTTTATACCAAATAAGTTGTCTCTCCAAGAGGTTGTGTATCACGCATTAGTACATAGAGTAGGAGCATCCTTAGCTTGAGACAATGAGTTACCTTAGCCCCCACTTCCCTTCTATGTGGTATCATATGTTTTTAAATATGGTAAGGAGGTAACCATAGAATAAGATCTAGCTCTATAATATCTGCAAATATAGATGGTACTACCATAATGAAGTATGGAAGGAGGAATAAATCGATAGGATGGTCATTAACTATGATGATGTCTTGTTTAGAATGGGAACCATCCCTGGGCCTAAAAATGACAATTTAGAAAAGGATCTCCTAGAAAAAGAAAGGGAATTGGAAATAAGTTGCAGCCAAGGCAGCAGTAGAAAAGGAAATACAAGAAAGGGAAGATGTAACCAAGGCAACAGCAAAGGAATAGAAGAGAAAAAAAGAGGTCGAATCACTAAGGCTTCAACAAGATGAAGTAGACAAGAAGAAGCAAGAGGAAGAGGAAATTAAAAAGAGGGACAAAGAACAAGAAAGAATGAGAAAAGTGTAAGAGGAAAAGATTAAACAAGAAGAAGAAGAAATGCTTAAACAAGAAGAAGAAGACAAGAAATATCAAGAGGAGGCACAAGATACAAACCCACTGGACATTGGTCCATCAAAGACCGTCATTGTAACTTTAGGAACTAATCTAATAGGAGGCCATTTCCCTCTTGGTGATCTTCGATTGGGTGAATTCACCCCTTCCAAATTCGACAAAGTAGCAAGTCTTGATTATTTTATTTTTTATAAAGCTAGAGGAAGGATTGTAAGGAAATCTTGCAAAAGGCTTGCAGTCCCAAGAGCACCAGCACTATCCATCACCATAGATACCCCACTCATCATGGATACTAGAAAGTACCCTATATCATTAACCTCAACTGGAATGGTTTACTCACAAGCTGCAGAGAAGAACATCAGTATCATGACTCGAGAAATTGAAGAATACAAGGTGAGGATCTAGACCTCCAGCAAGAAGTCAAACATTATAAGGTTGATAGGACCAACATTAATAAGATCAAAGTTTTCACTTATGAGTTGCATGAAGAGTTAGGAACAACATTAAGGTATTTTTACACTAGCATAAGAGAGTTTCGGGACTTATCATTCATATTTATTTGTTTATGTTTTTATTTAACATCTAATTGTCTGGAAGTGCAAGTAGGAATTTATAATTAACCTTTTATCTTCTTAATTATTTTTTTCTCCTAGATAGGATAGTATTAGAATTGATTTCTTTATGCACTTTGATTAATCTCATATTGTATATTGCACTTAGTATTTCCATCACCACCCCACTTATTTTAGTAATGATTTTCAGGCCAGAATCTAGAAGGGTTTCTTATCCCAAACAATGTGAGGTCTATTTTTTACTTTATACCAAGGAGTACCCCTATCTATTGAAGAGAAATTTTCCCACATCAACACTAGGTTATAGAGAACTCACTAAGGAAATTCTAGAGGGACAACAAGCTTGGTGGTGTAAAATTATCTGGAAACTAAAATGTCCCTCCAAAAATAAAATTTTGTGTGGTTGATTTTAAACAATAAGGCCTCCTACTTGGGAGGTACTTCAAAAAAAAACGTTCATGGTCCAAGATGGTGGAGCTTAGGCAAACTAGTATATGAAACCATAAAAAATCTAATTATGTTATGTTCCTTTACTAAAGAGGTTTGGAAAAAATTGGAAGGCGTGATAGGGATTAAAAATTTATGGGAAGGAGGAGATATAGAAGAAGCCTTCATATCTCAATACTTCGGAAAGGATATAAAGAAAATAAAATCCCTTCCCCACAATGCAACCTAGGGAGATTGAATTTTGAATTGCTGGGAATTTGAGCTTATTCAAAGGAAAGGAGAGCCTCCCTCTCAAATGTGTGATTCAGTCTCTCAACATTCTAAATCCTTACCCATAGGTGGAAGAAAAGCATTCTAGACATGGACTCAAAGAAGAGGTAATAAATAAGAATATCCCCTAGGAATATTTTGATGGAGCTTTGCAAGGAAATCCTCCCAAAGGAGGTGTGGGAGGAATCTTACATCTCTCCTCCATGCATTATATATCCTTCAAAGAAGGTATTAGGAAGGAATCTAACAACTTTTGTGAATCGATGGCACTGAAATTACTTTTTCAGATGGCTTAAGAACATAGGTTCCAGCAAATACAATTTTTTGGTGACTCTCTCTTGGTCATCAAATCGATTAGAAAGGAATGTCAAATTAAAAAATTCACCTTACAGTGCCTTTATGATGATATACAAATGCAGTTGATATCTTTCTCACATATTTCTTTGTCTCATATCTACAAGGACAGAAACAACATAGCTAATGACCTTTCCAAAGCTAGAATGGATTTGGATACAAGTATGTGAATCACATCCATCCTACAAAATCGCCACTCTATAGATATTACACATGCACCTTGGATATACAGAAATATTTTCAATTTTCATGATTGAGAACTGACCATAGATTTAATTTTTTATGATGTAACTATTTTTGAAACTTTTTGAGAAAAGAAATGGAATATTGATATATGTAATTGTTTATGTAATGTTTTGGGACAAGAAACAACTTGATGTTATAGTATAAATAAAGTAAATTAGTAAAAGAGTTTTTTCTCTAATGAATTGTTGAGCACCTTCCCTAAATGTCAGGGGGAATATGACTATGAAATTTTGTTTATTGTTAGTTTCTCCCACCTTCCATCGGAGGAATGAAAGTGGGTGGTATAAACAAGGATCGTTCCATATCTTGATTCATGGTGGTCCTAATGAGATGGGGGTGAGAATATTTACTTCACTCACTTGAGGCATGTTCTCCTTTAATGGTGTCCATGTGATTGCTACATGTTTCGCTTGATGCATATTGATGCATGTAGTGAACTTATGGGATGTGGATAAGATTAACCCCCCCATTTTTTTTAAATCTCCTTGAGGAAAGCTCAAGGATTCTCTTGCCAAAGTATCTACATTTCCGTTGTTTTCTCGCAAGACATGGCAAAGAGAGGGGGAGTGCTTGTTTAGTTTTTGGATAAGCTGTGTTACTCTAGAGATGATTGAGGCCAGTTGGAGATCCTTCAGTTGCTCCTTAAATACAAGGGACTTGATGATGATCCATGAGTCTTCAATAATTATCAACTCCTTTATCCCAAAGTTGATGGAATTAGACATGCCTTGAAGAAGAGTGTATGTCTCTGCTTGATTATTTGTCACTATACCCAACCCCCAAACTTAGGAAGATACTTGATTTCCTTCAGGTTCTTGGATGATCTCTCATGTTGTTGATGCCCGTATATATTTCCCCATGTTAAAGTGTGTATTCTATAATATTAATGTAAAGTTGATAATCATAGCTCCCCACAAATCAGGCAAAAACATTCACATCGGTAAATATTTTTCCAATATGAATAAGATTAATTAGTGAATGTTATGTCAAATCTTGTTAGCACGATTAGATTCGATGGGCCTTGTTCTACATGGAAACCTAGGTTTGAAACCCACCACTACCTAGAGGAGACACCTAAAAATTAAACCATGCTAAGGGTTGGTGTGGCCCAGGCCAGGTGTGATCATCGGGTGATTTTGACGGCTTAGATGCCCCTGGGTCACTGTTTCTTGGCCATAGGCTGGTCCCAAAAGTCACGGACACAATAGCAAACAAAAAAACAATTGGTGAATGTTATGAGTTCTTTTTGTAGAGATCCATATTCAAACATTTAAGCAAAAAGAAATTGGTGAAATTTAAGAATTCTCTTAATAGAGAACCATGTTCAAACTCCATAGAAAACATGTAAAAGAAATGAAGTCAAAAATAGTAGTTGTGTTACTAATATAAATGTTTACCTTGACGATTTGTTACTAATTATATTCTACCTCACACTCAAAGCATCCATTGGAAAAAGAAATTTAGGATGCATTTACATTGCATTAAAAAGTGAAGAAATTTGTATATTTGCATTAAAGTTAATTTAATACTTCTTTTCCCCTTTCTATTTTTAAGAAAGTCAAAATCAATACATAGAACATGTTAGCACTGAGATTCACTCTCGGACTACAAGAGGATAATCCCAGTACCCATCAAAATGTAAATGTATTCAAATGATTTGAGTAGGTGGATTAGTAAAACTACAGAGAGAGGAAAAGATAACAGAAGTAACTGCAGATCAGTTGGGACTGTTGGGCTATGGAGTCATAAGTATTGTGAATAATGAAGGCATTTAAACTGCCTATCAAACAAAAGGATTTATGTGTTGATGAGGAGAAACAAGACAGAATGTGTCTGAGTGATAAACTATGAAACATGGGAAAGATGACAGCAGATCCTCTACCGCCTCAGGAATTCATAGATCAAAGAGATTACATGAAAAAAAGAAGAAACAATAAGTGTTTGGTGATGAACCATGAAATATGGGAAAGATGAAAGAAGCTCCTCTACCGCCTCAGGAATCCATAGATCAGAGAGATTACATCCAGACAAGAAAAATAGAACAACATGTAAACTAAGAAGTAGTTTGATACAAAAAAATCAAAGGAATATTCAATAAAATAATATTTACAATCCAAGCCCTCGGGCCTACAAACTGAAAAATACAGAGCCCTTATCCTAAAACTCTCTCAGCTCTCCAGCCTCTGAAAACCCCCCCTTTACAAAATCTCAAATTGATTTATTTATAATCAAATAAGTTCACAATTGTCAAGAGTGTGATCTGGCCATCCATTCAAAGCTTTCATTTGCACATCCTTCTATCAAACTGTGTGTGTTTCCTCCTGTCAGACGCAATTTCGGATCAGCATGGGCCTGCAAGAAGAAATTGTCCATCGTGGTACCTCGGGCTGACAGTTTTGTCTCCTCGGCCATAGCTTCCAAGTTTCCCATTTATATACTGAGTTGAGGTTCAGCTACTTGTCCTTTTTCAAATGAATACTCCTCAGGATCGGGACGTCACTAGACGATTAGGTTGCAACCACGTGTTGCTCTTGGATTTGATGTTATATAAGCATGTGATTTCGGGGCCATCAAAGGAGGTTTGGATCCACACTACTTTTGAGCTTGCAATTCACCACCTCCTGTCATGTAGCACTTTCATTATACCATGGTTTCGATTGTGGGACCATGCAAGGATTTTAACGCTCGAGCAAGTTATGTCCCCGCAATGAAGCATGGTCGTTGATCTAGTCATGGTGCGCATTCTAGGCACCTCTGCTAATTTAGCACCCCCGCTAAAGTTTAACCTCCTACCAACACTAGGATCCTTCTAACTGTGCTTAGATATGGTGCTACTTTTAGCGCTTGGGGAATTTTGACACTGAACTATAACACCTCCTGGAGAAATATCTCCCGATGTTGGCGTAGTGGCCTAGAATCACTATGTTGATGTGTCATGAAAAGAGGGGTGACATGTGTCATGTGGAAATGAGTGAATGACGCAACCAAATGGACAGGAATGAGTGCCATGTGCTAGCACTAGATGGATGCCACATGTCACGATTGATGAGAGTGCCATATGTCAAAACTGATGGCTGCCAAGTTCTTTGGAATTTCGGACATATAGAGATGGAATAACTCTCGAAATAGTACGGGTCCGGGTGAAATGGAAACTTTAAATGAGTTATGGAGATCTGAAGTGAGGGATGACCATTGATCTGAGGAGGACACGCAGAAGAGATCTGTGGACATCAGGAGAAATTACTTCAGAGGAAAAACGGAGGGTAAGTCCCATAAGGAAAAAGTCCTGAAATCCCATTAAAGTAAATCATGACCATTGATCTGAGGAGGACAAGCATCAAAGATCTATGGACTTCAGGAGAAATCACTTCGGAGGAAAACGAGAGTGGGGAAGTCGAAAATCCTAAAGCCCGAAGTCTCAAAGTGAATCTTGATTGTCCGATCTGGAGGGACATGCAGTGCTTGATCTGCAACTCCAGGGCTTTTGCCTGGTTGTTAAACCTTGTGCAACTTTGTCATTCTAAATGCATGAGAGTCATTGATATGAACTACTCCTGGGATCTTTGTCATTGAAAAATAAATATGCCTGCTTCTTGTATGTCAGCTTAAAATAGACTTCTCTGAAATTTGCGCTTTATGCTCATGGTTGTTTCCTGTGCAAGAAAAAGACTTGGGCAACTTGTTGTGACCCTTGAAAACTTTATGTGATAACATTTGGCTCCACAGGGGATGGCATGCTCCCTGTGAGCTGCCAAGAACAAGCAGTTTCAGTGCCTTGGCTGTTGGGTTGTGGAGTCAAGCTCAAATGCATGTTGTTGAAGACAGCAGACTGATATGTACACTACTTGACTTAAAAAGAAAACAAACACACATGCTCCAGAAGGATATTATTTATGTACAATCCTAAACTAACTGATTTTTACAATGCACTAGGTAAAAACAAACTTCCACCATAGCCACCCAAACTGTTTGGTAACATAATTATTATTTTCACTGCAAATGATCCACAAAAGGTAAGGGAAGTATGACAGGAGAATGAAAACATGTTTTGGAACACTGACAATGCCCCCAAATGATGATAAGATGAATAATTTTGCACGCTCCAATGCTTTTGGAAAACTCAACTCCATATATAACCCTACAGGGTCATAAATTTATAATAAGACACGCTAAACTACTAAGAAATTATCTCATTTTCTTCGTTATTGATCACCTATTGTTTGGTGTTCTCAGAGTGTATGGGTGGATAAAGGATTGATGGAGGTTGGCTAATACCTGGTGATATTTTCTCATTTACAAGTGTTGGACAGGAGATAAGTTACACATTTATCTCTTCCTTTTCTCCTTCATGTCCCTCCCAAGGATCATATTCATAATCATCATACATAGGAACCATGCTACGAGGTTCCAAAGAAACCATGAAAAAACTTTGCTCTTTGTCATCTTCGTTGGGATATTCATCAAACGTTTGTTGTTCTTGGTCAGTATTTCTTCTTCATCATAAGCAGGGCTACCAAAAACATATGTTTCAAGAACAGAAATATCCTCTGCATTTTCTTCGTAAGAGCAGCAAACAAAATCTGCCTTCAATTTTGAAAAGCTAGGAAAAAACAGAGAGAAATCTTCCCCAGTTCTTTTAACTAGCTTATCATCTATCCCAGCTTCATAGTCAGAAGAGATATCTACTGCAGTATACACTTTCTCTTCGTCATCAGAAGTATTCAAAAGAGAGATGTTCATCTTCATGAACATTTAAAACAATAGATACATCTGATATGATACTAGACGTTTCTATGTTATTTCTATCATAGTGAATATCATTCAACACCTCTTGATCTTCATGGAAAATGATTTCTTCCACAATAAATTATTCATCACATATCTAGTTTCCATGACTAGCAGAATCTTTATGAAGCAAATAAAACTCATCACAACAATTTTCATAAATATATTTAGCTGAAAAATAATCTTTAAAAAACGAATTGAAAGTTGCATGAAAACTTGTCAAAGAGTTGATGCTTGCAATGGGAAGAGATCGACACCAATCACGAGCAATCCCCTCCAATGAATACCTGAAAAGATTAATATGAACATCTTCATGCACGATATGAAGTTGATGAATAAAATTATGAAAATCTAGCAAATGTTCAGTTGGTACCTCCCACTCCTCTCCTCAAAATTTAGGAAGGCTACTTTCCCATTCATCTCTACTAGGCTATGGATTAGGGAAACCAACTATCCTTGAAAAATCACAGAAAGCATACCTCTGAGCTAAAATCTTGTCCATTTCAAACCAGTGGAGTTTCCAATAGATTTTCGAACCATGGAGTCACCATGGTGAAAGATGAGCAGTCAGAACAATGTGTCCAGCTTCAGTTCACCATCTAAAACTGGATCTTTTCATTGTCGTTCTCCCAGGGAAGATATCTTCACTTTCGTCCCCAGAAACAATGCCATTAATGTTAGCACTGAAAGTCACCCTCAGACTGCAAGAGGATAACCCAGTACCCATCAAAATGTAAATGTATTAAAATGGTTTGAGTAGGTGGATTAGTAAGACTGCAGAGAGAGGAAAATATAACAGAAGTAACTGCAGATCAGTTGGGACCGTTGGGCTATGGATTCATAAGTATCATGAATAATGAAGGAATTTAAACTACCTATCAGACAAAATGATTTAAGTGGTGATGAGAAGAAAGAAGACAGAATGTGTCTGAGTGATAAACTATGAAACATGGGCAAGATGACAGAAGATCCTCTACCACCTCAAGAATCCATAGATCAGAGAGATTACATCCAAACAAGAAGAAACAACAAGGGTTTGGTGATGAACCATGAAAGATGGRAAAGATKCCAGTAGATCCTCTACYGCCTCAGGAATCCATAGATCAGACAGATTACATCCAGAAAAGAAAAATAGAACAGCATGTAAACTAAGAAGACAGTCTGATAAAAACAACTCAAAGGAATCTTCAATAACATAATATTTACAATCCAAGCCCTCGGGCCTACAAACTGAAAAAATACAAAGCCCTACTCCTGAAACTCTCTCGGTTCTCCAGCCTTTGAAAACCCCCCCTTTAAAAAATCTCAAACTGGTTTATTTATAATCAGATCAGTTTGCAACTTCCATGAGTGTGATTTGGACATCCATTCAAATCTTTCGTCTACGCATCCTTCTGTCAGATTGTGTGTGTTTCCTCCTGTCAAACACAAGTTCGGATCAGCATGGRCCTACAAGAAKAAATCRTCCATCGTGGTACCTCGGGATGACAATTATGTCTCCTCGGCCATAGCATCCAAGTCTCCCATTTATGGACTGAGCTAAGGTTTCAGCTATCGATCCTTTTTCATTAACTGAATCCTCCTTGGGATCGGGGTGCAGCTGGACTATTAGGGGGAAACCATGTGTTGCTCTTGGATTTGACGTCATATACGCACGTTATTGCAGGGCCATCAAAGGCAGTTTGGATCCACATTATTTTTTAGCCCGCAATTCACCACCTCCTACCACGTAGCACTTTCTCTATACCACGGTTTCAATTGTGGGCCCGCTCAAGGATTTTAACGCTCGAGGAAGTTGCATCCCCTCAATGAAGTGTGGTCGTTGATATAGTCATGGTCTATGATCTGGGAACCTCTACTAATTTAGCACCACCGCTAAATTTTAATCGTCTACCAACACTATGATCCTTCTAACTGCACTTAGAGATGGCACTACTTTTAGCGCTTGAGGACTTTTGACGCTGAACAATAACACCTCCTGGAGGACGATCTCATGATGCTGACGTAGTGGTGTGATGTCAATATTTTGACGTGTCATGAAAAGAGGGGTGACACGTTTCATGTGGAAATGAGAAAATGACGCAACCAAATGGCCAGGAATGAGTACCACGTGTCGGCACCAGATGGATGCCACATGCCATGACTGATGAGGGTGTCATATGTCAGAACTGATGGGTGCCAAGTTCTTTGGAATTTCAGACATATAGAGATAACATAACTCTTGGAATAGTATGGGCTCGAGTGACACGGTGACCTAAAATGAATGTTGGAGATCTAAAGTGAGCGACGACCATCGATCTGAGAAGGACATGGGGATGATATTTGTGGACTTCAAGAGAAATTACTTCAGAGGAAAACAGGAGGGGAAGTCCCAAAAGGAAAAAGTCTTGAAATCCCGAAGTAAATCATGACCATTGATCTGAGGAGGAAACGCAGTAGAGATCTATGGATTTCGAGAGAAATCACTTCAGAGGAAAACGACAATGGGGAAGTCAAAACTCCTAAAGCCCAAAGTCCTGAAGTGAATCCTTAACGTCCGACCTGGAGGGACACGCGGCGCTTGATCTGCAACTTCGGGGATTTTGCATAGTCGTTAAACCTCATGCAACTTTGAAATTCTGAATGCACCAGAATCATTGATCTGAAATGCTCCTGGGATCTCCACCGTTGAAAAATAAATCCGCTCGTTGCTTGTATGTCAGCTCAAAATAGAATACTTTGAAAGATGCACTTTGTGCTCATGGTTGTTTCTTGTGAAAGCAAAAGACTTGGGTGACTTGTTGTGACCCTTGAAAACTTTATGTGATAACAGAATCCATGTTATGTCACCTAAGGCATAGAACCTTGTGTGGCGGTCGTAGGCCTATTCCATCCCACTCCCCATCCCCTCTCCCGTACCTTTTTTCAGGCATCCTTTTTCAGGCTCTCGCTTTCCTTTTCTCGGCTCCCTTTCCCCGCTTCCAATCACTTCTATGGCATAGTACTCTGCACCCTCCCAGGTGAGACCTATGTGCCATCCACATGGACAAGACACATGGAGGCCTCTGACTCAGATGTTGTGGACTTTGAGGCCTCCCCCCCAAGACCCTGTGCCTTCGTATTCCAAGATGAGTTCATGGACTCACTCCAAAACTCTCGCCTGACTTATTACACACCCTTCCATTCACTGCTCCCTCGTGGCTCTGGCCTTCTCAATATTTCCTCCCCCTTCGTTCCACATGGAATCCCTTCATGCTCTCGGCCTCCCTCCGCCTAATGCATGCCCTCCTCCCCTCTTGAACCTGCATCTTCTCTTCCCTATGGAAAGGTTTTCACATATGTGAACACACAAATGAAGGAAGAGAAGGGTGATTCTGTTAAGTACCATACATCTGAATACAAAATACCACAATAGAACCAAATATATTTGAATATAATCACCCAACAATATATATGGAACAATATAGAAAACCGCCACTTTATTATATCAAAACCCTTGAGGTAGGCCAACACCATACAAGATATTATTATGGAAGGGATCATATCTTATTCACTTTCCTCTTCGAGGGGGAAACCTCCTAATGAGATTCAGCTCCAAATACAATAATTCTCTTCATATCCCATTACATTACTTGAACCCTTTTATATAGTGCTACCAACCACCTAAGAACATTCTAGAGGATGAACCTTCTAGAAGTATAACCTTCTAGTAAGTCCTCTTACATTTATTATATATAAATACCATAGTGGGCCTTATTTAATACTATAGTGGACCTAGTCCACCTTACATTGAATGACCTCTACTATTATCACTATGATCCCTCTGGGCCCCCCACTACCTCTCTATCTATATAATATTTCATCCCCTTTATGAAAGTGTCATCCTCAACACTTGTTATGAGGGTGTACAACCATATACCAGGGTCCCATGGATAAGTGTGGACCATAGTGTTGAAGTAGACTATAGAACCAGGGTCCCATGTAGAAATGAAAACCACCATGTTGAAGTATTTCAACCACCATTGTAAACCAGGGCCCCATGTCCAAGTGTTCATGTGAACTCCACGACGAAGATATTTGAACTCAAGAACCAATTGAAAATGATGCTCCAAAGAGGTACATTGATCATGGGGATCAAAATATGTATATCCCTACATATCCAAACAATCATCTGAATAACACACTAGTACTGGAGAATACTAAAAATTAGTATTCACATAAGCCTATGGACTGCTCTCCATAATGTGCTCTACATAAGGTGGAGTAGAGTCATAAAATACAAGATGAAAGTAGTTATCATCCAAGAGATTACAATTGTCCATTTGCAAATCCTCACAATATTCCTCATAATCATACCAAGAATATATTTCTTGAGTATATTCTGATGTGATGTCAATGTACATGAGATTCCTAATATATCTCTCATGTGCTGCAAGTTTGATCTCTTCAATAGCTACCATATCGCGTTGAAATTTTGTGTTGGAGGCTTCCAGTTTGCATAGTAGGGCCATGAGGGATTGAAATTAAATATCCATGGGAAAAACCACATATAAATACCAAAATAAAAATCCTCTATCCAATGGAACTAATCTGGTAGCAATCTTCTCACCCTGTGAAAAGTTATGAACTCTGCAGTTTCGTCGTCGTCACGAAAACCCCCAAAAATGGTTGATTTTAAATCAGCGATATCTTCACTTCTGTAGTTCTGATTTGGGTGATTTTATTTTTTAAATCATCTATTTTCTAAATAGGAACTCACATATGTAATTTATTTTAGCAAATTCGTCCTCCAGATGCTACATAAATCAAAAAATCGTGTCGTCGTCCGCAGACAAAACCCTAAAAAATTGCAGATTTTAAAATGACGATATCTTGACTTTCCAAACGAGTTTTTTTAATTGGGTGTTTTTATGAGAGGAACTCATATCTACAACCTGTTTCTGTAAATTTTTCACAAAAATATATAGAAATTGTCCAGAATGTCACGGCCTTCTTTTTCTTCTTCGAAAAATATGCAAAAATAAAATAAAATAATCCCACACTTCTTGCCAAGGAAAGTGCTTTGATACCAATTGTTAAGAACCAAATATCTGAATACAAAATACCACAATATTACCAAATATATCTGAATACAATTGCCACACAAGATATATGGAACAATATAGAAAACCATCACTTTATTATAACAAAACCCTTGAGGTAGGGCAACACCATACAATGGATCCTATTATGGAAGGGATCCTATCTTGTTCACTTACCTCTTTGAGGGGGAAACCTCCTAATGAGCTTCAGTTCCAAATAATATACTTATTTTCATATCCCAATACATTGCTTGAACCCCTTTATATAGTGCTACCAATCACCTAAGAACATTCTAGAGGAGGAACCTTCTAGTAAATCCTCTTACATTTATTATATCTTACTACCATAGTGAGTCTTATTTAATACTATAGTGGACTTATTCCAC